>AWOL01S0001016.1:75768-94534 GCA_000715115.1 Nicotiana otophora | reverse complement strand
ACCTCTAACGGTCTGACCTCCACCTCTAATGGCCTGACCTCCACCTCTAGTTGCCTGACCCCTACCTCTAGCTGGTTGAGCAGGCGGTGAAGCAACCGGTGCCGGTATGATGGCACGAGAATCATGTAGGGATCTGTTACTCGCCAATCTAGGGCAATACCAATTGATGTGACCAATGTTCCCACACTCATACCACCCATCCCGATGTCGTGGCTGCTGAAGCTGAAGCTGACCCAAATAAGCCGGATAACCATTGTAGTAACTCTGGAGTGGTGGTGCACTGATAGGAGCTGAATGTGCACTAAATACTGGCTGCCCAGAGTAAGGCATAATAGGACTATGACTCCCTGAAACATCGAGAAATACATGAAGTGCTGAATGAAACGGTCTGGGAGGATGACCCATACCAAAATTACCCCTGCCTCTAGACGAGGCACCACTGTAACTGCCGAACTGACGAGGCCTCTTATTGGACCTTTACCATCTTTCCTGTGGAAGAACCATCTCGATTCTCCTTACGACATTAGCAGCCGACTGAAAAGAAATCTCACTTCCGGTCTCCTTGGCCATCTGAAGTCTGATAGGGTGAGTGAGTACCTCAATGAACCTCCTCACTCTCTCTCCCTTTGTAGGTAGTAAAAGGAGAGCATGACGGGCCAAATCCACAAAACGGGACTCATACTGAGTAACAGTCATACTGCCCTATTGTAGACTCTCAAATTGCTTGCGAAATTCCTCTCTTAGTGTGATAGGGAGGAACTTTTCCAGAAATAGCTGAGAGAACAGCTCCCATGTAAGTGCAGGCGATCCGACTGGTCGGGTCAATGTGTAATCTCTCCACCACCTCTTGGCGGAATCCGTCATCTGGAATACAGCAAAATCAACCCCATTGGTCTCAACTATACCTATGTTCCGCAGCACCTCATTGCAGCGTTCAAGATAATCATGTGGGTCCTCAGAAGGTGTACCACTGAAGTGAACTGGAAAGAGTTTGGTAAACTTATCCAGTCTCAATAAGGCCTCAAAATACATGGCGATCCTATCACTGGTCTGTGCCGCAACAACTAGTTGAACTACCCCAACTGTCGGGGCTGCTGGAGCATGATTCTGGGGAGCCATCTGCTCCGGAGCATAGTGGGAGTTTGTGCTCCTCCCCCAACCTGTGAGACGGCTGGTGCCACTGGAAATGTACCATTTTGGGCCACGCCCTCCATAAGACTTACCAAACGAACTAGAGCATCATGAAGTACTGGAGTGGCTATGAATCCTTTCGGGACCTGAACTGGTCCAACTGGTACATTCTGAGCTGGAACCTCCTCCTGAAGGTCTATCTGAGGTTCTTCAATAGGTGCAGCTGCTCGATCTCTTGACTGAGCTCTACCTCCGCCTCTGCCTCGGCCTCTAGCATGAGCTCGGCCTTGACCTCTAGCACGACCTCGGCTTCGACCTCTACCCCCAGCCATAGTTTCCACCGGGGGTTCTGGTCCCTGTCCATCGGTAGAGGTATTACGTATTCTCACTATCTGCGAGATAATAAGAGTAGAATGGTTCAATCATCGATACCAACTGATACCAACTTCATAGCCTCTAAGTGATAAGTGCGGACGTCTCCGTACCGATCCTTCAGACTCTACTAAGCTTGCTCGGGACTCGTGAGACCTATGTAACCTAGTGCTCTGATACCAACTGTCACGACCCGAAATTTCCATCTTTGGACCGTGATGGCGCCTAACATTTCACTTGCTAGGCAAGCCAACGATAGAATAACATTATCCATTTTTTTAAAATAATTTTTAAATTTATTAATAAGAAGGAAGCAAATGCGGAAGAAATTTTGAAATAATCCATAATAATAACGGTGTCTAAATATCATCCCAGAATTGGTGTCACAAGTGCACGAGCTTCTAGAATAAATATAAATAAAGGTCTGAATAAAATAAAGCAGTCTAAAAATAAACAAACAGCTAAAGTACAATAGACGGGGACTTCAGAACTGCGGTGGCCATGCAGTTATACCTCAAGTCTCCTCTGATAACTGAAATCCGAGCAAGTCTATGGTACGCCGCTGGGATCAACTCCAAAATCTGCACAAGAAGTGCAGAGTGTAGTATCAGTATAACTGACTCCATGTACTGGTAAGTGCTGAGCCGAACCTCGACGAAGTAGTGACGAGGCTAAGGCGGTTAACTTATATTAACCTGTACGCAATATTTGTAACAACCACAATAATAGAAATAAATTAGGTAATTCATTTATATAATTGAAGGCAACTCAGCAGTCATAATTAATTATCATTTCTATTAATTCTGTTGCAGCGTGCAACCCGCTCTCACAATATATTCACATTCAATTCTGTTGCAGCGTGGAACTCGCTCTCAGTGTGATATATTCACATTCAGGTCTGTTGCGGCGTGCAACCCGCTCCTCCAACATATTCATTTTAATCAAGTCTGTTGCGGCGTGCAACCCGATCCTCCAATATTAACTTTTTAACAAGTCTGTTGCGGCGTGCAACCCGATCCTCCAATATTGACTTTTAATAAGTCTGTTGCGGTGTGCAACCCGATCCTCCAATATTAACTTTTTAACAAGTCTGTTGCGGCGTGCAACCCGATCCTCCAATATTAACTTTTCAATCAATTCTTATAGAATCAAATTCCCCAATAAACGCAACAATTAATATAAAATCATAAGACAACAAGCATACAACAATTATAATTTAATTATGAAATAAACAATGACAATTAGCAATTTATTATAGAAATCAGGGAGAAAATAGGCAGTTTAATATTTAATAAGCTAAATGTCAAATAATAATTAAAACACATAATTCAAATAGCATGTAACAATTAATGCAAGAATTCAAGAATTTATATTTTGACAAAGAATAAGAGAGAAATAATTACTATAATAATTAATTTATGATTAAAAATAATTTATGATTTTTCAAGTAAGCAGACAAACAATTACATGAGAGTCGTCTCTTTCAGCCTGTACCAAGTGATCAAGTTCCTAACACCTTGGGTAATATTTAGCATACAGGGAGAACAACACACGTCCCGGGAATGCTACCGCATCGCCCTGGATAGCACGATAACCCAACAGAAGAAAGACAAGGAAAATGAGGCATAGCAATCAATAGGGCCGAGGTCGACGCAAAAAGAGACAAGGGATGTCATCATGGATCCCGAAAGGGTTGAAGCCGCGAACTCAACTATAGAGCACCTAGACCCTTTGAATTAGACCTCAGTGACCCCAGCAAAAATGCCTACATCGGCAGCAAACTACGAGAACCAGGTAAATTTAGCCAATATTTAATAACTAATGCAGATTTATTTGCCTTCAGCCATGCAGATATGTCGGACATTCCATAGAAAATTGCCACACACAAATTAAATGTCGATCTATTCTACCCCCCGGCAAGGCAAGTAAGATGAAAATTGAACCCCGCCATCAATGATGTCATCCACGAGGAGGTGGATAAGTTATTAAACAATGGATCCTTCAGATATTCGAAACACCCAAAGTGGATCGCCAACATAGTGATGGTCAAAAAGAAAAAACGGGAAATGGAGGATGTGTGTATACTTCGCAAACTTGAACAAAGCATGCCCGAAGAATTCATTCCCGTTGCCACACATCGTCTAACTCATCGATGCGACAGCTGGGCACGAGTTGTTGAGTTTCCTGGACGCATACTCGGGCTATAACCAGATACTTATGGAAGAAGAGGACCAGGAGAAAATTACGTTCATCACCCACCGAGGAACATATTGTTATAGGGTTATGCCGTTCGGGTAGAAGAATGCAGGAGCAACATATCAAAGATTGGTCACAAAAATATTCAAAGATCAGTTTGGCAAGACCATGGAAGTATACATAGATAACATGTTGGTCAAATCCATAAAGACGGAGGACCATACCGAAGCTTTCGACATACTAAGATGGTACAGAATGAAACTAAACCTAGAGAAATGCGTGTTTAGCATAGCCTCGAGGAAGTTTTTAGGTTTCTTAGTGTCACAACAAGGGATTGAAGTCAACCTGGACCAAATTAAAGTTATCAAAGGGATACCAGAGCAACTGACTACTAAGAAGCAAGCTGGTTGAATCACCACCCTATCGAGATTTATCTCGCGGTCATCTGATAGGTGTCACAGGTTTTTCGGCGTGCTAAGAAAGGATAACGGCCTCGAATGGATGCCCGACTGCGTACAAGCTCTACGAGAACTAAAGGCGTATCTATCGACACCACCTCTGCCCTCGAAGCCCGAACCCAGAGAATACCTCCTCGTCTATGAAGTGGCAGTAAGTGCAATCATGATCCGAGACAGTAAAGGTACGCAATCTCCCATTTATTACATTAACAAAACACTTGTCGACTCCGAGACGAGGTACCCACACCTCGAAAAAACTGTCCCTGGCGCTGGTCGTAGCTTCAAGAAAGCTCAGACCCTATTTCTAGTGCCACCCTATCTCCGTCGTTACCACCTTTACTCTAAGAAGCATTTTACATAGACCCGAATTATCAGGGAGGCTGTCCAAGTAGGCCATCGAGCTAAGAGAGCATGATATCACATATCATCTACGAACAACAATAAAGTCGCAAGTACTCACCGACTTCATCGCATACTTCAGCGCAAAGATAATGCCTGAGGTCAAGAAGTAAGTCATCCAAGCTTCTCTCCAACACAAGACATATGGGTCCTATACACAGACGGTGTATCCAATGCTTCTGGATCCGGACTGGGACTCGTACTCGAGGTCCCTACCGACGAAGTAATTCGCTAGTCCATAAGATTCCCAGATATGACAAATAACGAGGCCGAGTATGAGGCCTAATTGCAGAATTGAGACTAGCACTCAAATATGGAGGGAAGCGAAGCTCCTTTGTGAATCACAGCTCGTAGTCAACCAAGTCATAGGGAATTTCCAAATCAAATAAAAAAGGTTTCAAAAATATCAGACCGAGATTTGTAAGTTGCTGCCCAAGTTCGACGAATGCCATCTCGATCAGATCCCCCAAGCACAGAATGTCGAAGCGGACATCGTTGCCAAATTGGCCGCAGCCATCTAAAGCATCACGACTGGGGATAAACGTGTAGTCCACCTCATCAACTCGTCGTTGGACCATATCTAGGTAAGGTCTGTAAGTTTAACTTGGGATTGGCGCAATTATATTATCACCTACTTGCAGGATGACATACTCCCAAACGGCAATAAAGAAGCCAAAAAAACTAAGAATGCAGGCAGCCAAATATAACTCCTTCATAACGACTTATATAAGAAAACATACGGCTGCCCCCAGACAAAGTATTTGGGTCCAAACCAAACCCAGTACGTCCTTGAAGAAGTTCATGAAGGCCATTACAGCGCTCATTCCGTTGATCGAGCGCTCGTTAGGTGTCTCATACGGGCGGGATACTACTAGCCTACTATGAAAAATGATGCCTCAAAATTTATAAATAAATGCGAACAATGTCAGAAGTACGCCCCAATAATTCACCAAGCAGGAGAATATCTTCACTCAATCACCTCTCCATGGCCGTTCATCAAGTGCGGAATGGACATCGTGGGCTACCTCCTAGCAGGGCGAGGTAATGTACGATTTCCTTTAGTTTAAACTGAATATTTCTCTAAATGGGTGGAAGCAGAAGCGTTCAACCAAATATGCGAGCAAGAGCTAATTGCCTTCATATGGAAAAACATCATCTGCCGATTCGATCTACCCAAAGAAATCAGCTGCAACAGCGGACCCCAATTCACGGGAAAGAAAACTGTTTAATTTATCGCAAAATGGCATATTAAGAGGATACTTTCAACCCCTTATCACCCAGCGGGTAACAGGCAAGCAAAATCCTCCAACAAGTCGATATTAAATATCATGAAGAAACAATTCAAAGACACAAGGGACTGTGGGCGAAAATACTCCCAGAAGTATTGTGGGCGTATAGAACCATGCCGAAGACAAGCACATGAGAGACTCCTTATTCTCTGGTCTACGGTACCGAAGCATTTATACCAAACGAGGTCATATAGCCCAGCCTAAGGTACACCCATGAAAGTAGCACTAGAAATGACGAGAGTATAATGCAAGAGCTCGATGTTTTGGACGAACGAAGATATATGGCGTAGATAAGAATGGTCGCCAAAAAGTAGCATGCGGAACGTTACTACAACAAGAAGGAAAAGGTTTGGCCGCTCAAAGTCAGAGACTACGTACTCAAAGCCAAAACCCAAGCAAGCAGAGACCCATAAGAAGGCAAAATGGAAACGAACTGGGATGGTCCGTACAAAATTATAGCCAAAGAAAACAGGGGATCATTCCAACTAGATACAATGGAAGGAAAACAATTACCGAACAATTGGAATATCATCCACCTCAAATACTTCAATTTCTAAAAGGAAGAAGCGCCCCCCAAGTCGTACTCTTTTTCCCCCACTTGAGTTTTGTTCCATTAGGGTTTTCTCAAGGAGGTTTTTAACGAGGCGATGATGGGGACACTTAGAGTTAAAGTATGCGAAGAAGAGACTGGTTTGTCTTTCATTGACCGACTCCTCAACACTCTCCAAGTCGAATAATGAAGGGACTATATAGACCGAGACTGGGACCGGGATGCCAGTCAATGCCCAAAGTTTGTAACTTTCTCTAATTATGTAATCAGAGCAACAACGTCAAAGTAATAGAAACTTATATTTATCTAAACTGCCTTAACAAAAGGTTAAGTTTGACCCAGCTCGAACAATACCTACCTGCCCTTGGTCGCACCTTAATAAAAGGTTAAGTTCGACCCAACTCGAATAATACCTATCGGCCCTCAGTCGAACCTTAACAAAAGGTTAAATTCAACCCAGCTCGAACAACACCTATCGGCCGTCGGCCGCACCTTAACAAAAGGTTAATTTAGACCCAGCTCGAACAAATACCTATAGGCCCTCGGGTGTACCTTAGCAAAAAGGTTAAGTTAGACCCAGCTCGAACAAATACCTATTGGCCCTCGGGTGTACCTTAGCAAAAAGTTAAGTTCGACCCAGCTCGAACAAACACCTTTCGGCCCTCGGTCGTGCCTTAACAAAAGGTTAAGTTCAAACAATGCCTATCAGCCCTCGGCTCACAGTTTAAGGAAAGGTTAAGTTTGACCTAGTTTGAACAAATACCTACTGGCCCTTGGCCACAACTTGGCAAAAGTTTAATATCAACCAAGTTCAAACAACACTTATCAGCCAAATCTAAATGAAGAGACATACTCGACCTATGCAAACAAAGGGTATATACAGCGCACAAATATTCGTCCCCAAGGCTACAACCATGTAGAAGACGACGACAATAAAAAAAGCAAACAAAGTGCAGAAACAAATCAAAAGAATGGAAGAATGTGCAAAAATCAGGTTTAAAATTCCATATGTAAATAAAGAGTTCTTTACAAAGGCTCTTGAAGAAGCCGGAAAAAATACACAAAAAGTCTAAAATAAAAACTATTGGCCATCGCCATCACGACCCTTTGTGCCCTCATCAGCTCGGTTTCTAACAACATCATTTCCAAGACCACCGATGTCCTCATCATCTCGATTCCCAGCATCCTCACCACTCTCGCCCTAAGGATAAACAGTATCGTACTAGGTCATCAAGCCGGTCTATGACGTCTTCCCCATCCTCTACGTCAGGTCGAGGTATGGAAGGATCATACCCACAAGCGACCCGAGTTTCGTTAGCCTTAACCCGGACATCCTCAAAAGCCACCTCAAAAATAGAGCCCGCTGCGTGCAAGTCCCAAAACACATCTAATAGGACCTCGGCGTGGATTCACTCTTCGTACAACTCCCGAGGGACACTATGGAAATTAGAAGCATTGGAAAAAGACAGTCACGCAAGTAGTTGAGCCCTCTCAGCCTCCAGGATGGTAACTCGATCATGAAGGTCAGAACTCTCCATTTACAGTTCCCCGATCCTCTCCTCTAGCCAATCCTTCTTAGCTTTTTCCGTTGATTGATCATTTTCCCATTCAGCCCGAAGAGTCTTATTCACCAACTCGATGATTTACGCCTTCCTCCGACTGTCCAATCAGGAAGACTCAGCCTTCTCAAGCTCCTCCTGTTTCTCGACAATCTCACCGCTGAGGGCCTCTCCTGGAACCGGTACTTTTCAAGTTGTCCTCACAACAAGACCACTTGGGCTTGAAGATCACTGCATTGGGCCTCTATGCCCCTACTAACCTCAAGCTCCTCATCTTTACTTATCAATATCCGTTCAAGGACACTGCACTTCCCTATGGCCTGCACCATCTCTTCATACCTCTTATTCAAGTCTTCCCTCAAGGCCCGAACATCGCTTCCCTCGCGAAGCCGACTTCGAAGATCCCGATATTTACCGCGGTACTCAATGTATTTCCCTTTCAGCTTCACAAAGATCTCTTTGCACCTTTTCTACCTCCGGGCACTCTCAATTTCCAGAATCACCGTCTATAAATCAAAGGAAAAAGTTAGAACTTAGAATGTTTTAAAGAGTTAGAAGAGGGGCGTATAACAGTACTTACCATGAGAGAGAGAGAGAGAGAGAGGACAGTAATGCTCTTCGATAGGGCACTCTCATCTTTCTCCTTGAAGGTCTTACCCTCAACATCGGAACAAAGAGGGACGATGGCATGGACTACCTTTTCAGTGTTCACCAACAAGTCACGATCCATCGGGATCGTGATATCGAACCCCCCTCTAACCTCACCTCAAGCTTGGTGAGCCCCTCGTCGATCATTCTCAAGCGGTCCAAGTCGACCTCAGATTCTGACTCGTCTCCATCTTCGGCAACATTCTTCCCTCTATCATCAATAGGTGAAGAAGTGTCCACGGGTGCTCGGGAGGTTGAAGCCTCCTCTTGTGGCAAAGGCGTATAGCCGCCGCCAGCAGCCACATCCTCGGTCTCTCTCCCCTCGAAATGTAGGGACACGCCTACGTCAACTTCAACCAGCCTCGGGTCCTCAAGACTCACTTCAACATCATCATTTATAAAAATCGTTGTTGTCTCACGTAACGTGAAACCCCCTTCAACAACATCAACGGCCGAGGGAACTTCGTCACCCACATCCACAAACCTCCTTTTTCGAGTTTGAAGATCCCTTTCGTTGGGCAAGTCTTCATCGTCCTCGTCAATAAGTGAAAATAAGGGAGAAGCGAAAGTGGCAACGACCGGAACATGGATGGGGATAGAAGCGGCAACAACTAGAATTGAGACGAAGGCAGGAGTGGCAATAGCTGAGATGGGGGCAAAGGTTGAAGGCGTAGTGGCCCTCCTCTTTCGGAACGAGGGTACGGGGGCCCTCGACCTTATCACAACCCCTTTGATCGGACCTAGAGAAAAATTGAAAAGGAAGTAATCAACATAAAGGGTAGACATAGACGGAAGAACAAAATCGCCGCCAATAGGGAAGAGATTACCTGCCGAGGGAAATGACAACCTGAATTTCTGAGAGAAACTCGACCAGTCACGTATACCCGCCGTATGAAGAAGGATTTGTTTGACCCAATAGGAAATATGGGTCACTAACTGGAGAGGTCAAATAGTAGCTGCAAAAAAGGAAGAGATGATTAACCAACTCACAACAAGAGAAATGTAAAAACGAAAATATAAAAAATATGAGCACTTATGAATGGGGTTCCAGGCCTCAAGGAAGTCGGCGGTGGCGGACACTACGACCTCGCTCCTGACAAAGAAATAATCAAGCCAAAAGTGACAACTAGCCTTGTCATCCATCCTCACCACCTAGCATTTCCACCCACGGTGACAAAGATTCAGCAACGTCTCTAGATAGAAATATGGGACAAATAGGTGAATTAGATGGCGTACCATAATACGTCGGCCAATTCGACGAACTTCGCTAATATTTTGAAAACCTTGAAGACGTAAGGGGAAAGCTGCGCCGGGCATACGTTATAATAACGGCACAATTCTTCTATCAACGATGACAAAGGGAATGAATAGCCGATTATGAACGGATGTGCATAAAGGGAACAGAATCCTGGACGATGGACCAACACTTCACCATCACCCGCGGGGACAAACTCCACGTGACCAGGAAGGTCAAGCCTATCCTTAAATTCGGCTAAATACTCAACCATCATTGTAGATCGGAACCTCTCAGTCACCACGTCCAGTGCCTTGTGAAAATCAGGTTTAGCATCGGGGTACCGAGGTACAATCTTCTCTACAGTAGGGAGGGTTTCTTCCTCAACAGCAACTCTGATGTCTTACCCATGATCAGGGAAAACAACATCCACACGGATAGAATGATCTTCTATGTGGATATCTGATGGAAGGTTCAACATTATTGTAGAGGGAGACAATGAAGCAGAGAAAGCAACAAAGAAGCGATAAAGTTCTACGAAGGAGAAGAAGGGTTTTTGCTTAAGAAATAGAAGGAGTGGGAAAAAACTTCAAAATCAACGAACCTCCTCCTATTTATAAAGTTTTTGGGGCAACAGAATCGAAACGGCTGATCATGATTAGCACAGAGATCAAAATGGCAGAACCCATCAAGGGTCACACGATAATCGACGCAATGCGTCGGGGAACGACGTCATAATGACGTATGACGTCATGACATCACTCATTCTCTTGGACCAGATGGCTCCAACAAATTACCCAAAAAATTTAAGGAATGTGAAATACGCGGCCCATATAGAGCCACGTTGTCTGACCGACACAACGACCATGACTCATATAGTCTTCTCGATAAGCTCAACCACAATCGACATTATCCGCTCATCAAACTCGCCCGTGAGGACGACCTCAATAAGTGAAGGGACTAACTGTATACGCCAAAAATCATCTTTGATATAAGTGAGTCACGTCATCATTAAGAGAGTCTTCATTGGCTACCACTTGTTATCAGTACGACTTCAATAAAGACCTGCCCGAGGTCTAGGTAGTCTCTTAAGAGATGAAGGGTGTGGTCGAAGAGTCGGTGAAGACCAAGGTCGAAAAGCCATCATAGATCAAGGTCGAGGTCGAGCACCTTAGACAGAGTTATAATAACTAGTTTTAGGATAAGACACAAAAGAGAATATTCTAGTAGATATTCTTTGTACCAGTACTATTAGAGTTTTTAGGTATATGTTCCCTATAAATAGAAAGTGACACAATAATATGGGACATAAGATATTTATTTGTAAGAAAAGACATAGAGAAAATCTGGCCTTATTGCAAGCATACGAAAAATACCTTTTTACTAAGATTGTGCCTAACTTTTCCCTTTAATCCAAGAACAACATGAATGTTCGAAAGCTCATCAATCATTCATCATTGTTAGAAAGAATATTCACAGATCTTACCCCTTTTCGAGTGACTCACATGCTCTTATTTACTTAAATGTCATTCATTACTATTTATTGTTAGTTAATGCTATCCTCCTCATTTCAAGTCATTAAATATTATTAGCATTATTCACATTTATTATCTTTCGGTCACACACACATATTATTCTATTATAAAATCAGTTAATACATCTTTTAGATATTAATATTGTCTAATAATGACTTTAGTTTATTTTATTTAATTGATTGAACTCAAATCTAAATTTTGGGTCAAAGTTTCATGACGTGAGATGTTATGCTTAAGCAAATCGGTACAAAAGGGTAACTACTCAGGTTGGTCGACCACCTGATTCAGAGCAATCGTCAACCGTTAGATCTTTGAAGGTAGGCCCCACTATTTTCCCTTGTAACGGAGAGGAGTTCCTCTGTCACCCGTTTCGGCGGGAAAGAGGACGATCGTTATGGCCTTGTGGGCTATGATCCGAAAATACCCTTATTTCTGCAGCCAAATGACAGATGTGACATTTTTATTTATTCTTCCACTTCAGTTTATTTCAAATACGTTAATAATTCACTTTTGATTGTTAGGTACAAAAACATGTGATAACATACTTGATTATTTTATTCAATTTTGGCTAAGTTCAGTTTTGTCAAAATATACAAATACATGTTTTCTCGCTGCTATCTTATTTCCCATCCGTTTATTTTATTTTGCGAAATTAGCATGTTACAAATGTTAAGAAAGTTAATAGGGTTAATTCCTCCATACCAGTTAATGAGTTCAATTCATTACAAGTGAAATGATTGATCTCGAGTTAATTAACAGAGTTCTTAGTGGTATATATATGCATTGATAAGTTATTATGGCTGTATTTGTTATCTTTCTTTTGAGTTTTTGAGTGAAAATAAAAGTAGAACTATAATACTAACTAATCTATTTGGTCTTTGATTGTCGGGTGAATAGGCAAATTTTTGTATTTCTCTAGGACATCTCTGGATACAAACAAAGTTTGAGTTATAAAATAGAATTTACGACAGTGATCTTGACTAAGAATCGGGATGGTAAATAATAAGGTAAAAGGAATCAGCAAAAAATTGATCACAAGCAAGACGCTAGATTATTATTCACTTTTGTTTTTTGAACATAATTAATTGGAACACTTTCTATTAAAATTGTATAAATCTAATGATATGTCCCATTCATATTTTAAGGTTATGCAAATTCATATGTACAATAGTTATTTAAATTAAATATTTTATAAAATATTTAAAATATTTTAAGGTTTAACATTGCTAAGATGTTAAGAAATGAAGTGAATATTAGGTAATTTAAGGCGTTATTCAATATATTTTGTATTTAGTTATTATGTATGATTATTTGTTTTGAATCATATTATTCAAATTATTTGTATCACAAATTGTATGGTTATGATATTTTGTGCCATTCAAATATTGCTCACTGATCACATGATTTGTTTCCTTTATCTTGATAAATTATTTTTTGATACATTGCATTAAGAAGCAAAATAACAATTGTAAATTTGTTGAAACAAATAAAAACTTAATTTGCTATGATTAGTTATTTTAATAATATACTAGTACATATATAACATTAAAGAAAATGGCAAAACCACGGAGGTAGTTAAGTTCCAAGACAAACCACGTAACAATAAAATCTCGGGAAAATGGCCAAATATACCCTATACTTTTGAATATTATCTACATTTAACTTTTGTTATACTATATGACTAAATTTACCCTTGTCATTATACTGTCTGGCCAAATTTACCCTTATCATTAACAAATATTTAAAAATTACACATTGATATGTTAAGTATTCCAAAATCTCCCAAATTCCTTTTATTTAAATCATTTGTTATTCTTCTTGCTTCACTATTTTCAGAAATTGCTATTGATGTGAATGCTAAAATTACTAGACTATACAAATTACTCATAAATATTTTTAATTACCAATGCGCCAATTTCTCTTCTTGTAATAATGTATTTGGAATTGGTTTAAAATTTTATTTATTTTTCAACCATATACATACCATAGAATTTAGTGTGTCTATTTATTGTGTATTATATGCAGCTGATCATCATGTATGTACATGTATATTCAAATATATTTTGTCATTGTTTGGTTAGTATAGAGGTCGATCGACTAACTTAAGAGTGCACAATGTATAGGCATTTGATTAAAGCAAAATTGAATTCGACAATGTTAAGTTTTCAGGAACTTCAACTTCTATCACTAATACTTGCAAAGTCTTCATATATTTGATGCAATGAATTTATTAAAATTGGGATATTGTAAATACTTTTAGAATTTAGACATGCTACCTAATTTAGATTTTTCAATTTACTATACTTTATTTATTAACGACTGTATTATTTAATATTTTTTCTCTTATTTGTTTTCTCCAATTCAGAAAGCAGGTAAATACCAATTATTTCAAAAATAGTGGACCAAGAAAAAGAATCAGCAACTTAATTAAAATGATTTCGGAGATTCTGGGTCACTTGACGGACTGAGGGGTAATTCTTTAAAATTTACTGATTGTAAGGGTAAATTTGGCCCGATAATATAACAGTAGGGATAAATTTGACTCGATAGTATACGGAGGTTAAATGTAGACAATATCTAAAAATAGAGAGGTATATTTGGTCCTTTTCCCTAAAATCTCAAACTGACGACAATTATGCAAATACAACGAAACGAAAGGGCATTATGGGAATTTAAATAATCATCTCTCCTTAGACACATTCATGTTGTGGATTCTCTCTGCATTTGACGTGAAAATAACCAACCAAGAAACCTCAAACAAAACAAAAATGCCTCAACAAAACATAATAGAAGTGTAGAACAAACATTGGCATTGCGAGGAGAGAAATAACAAATTTTCAGTGGAAAGGAAAGGAAAGGAAAGGAAAAGGGATTTGCAAAGGGGGGTTGTTTTTCTTTCCTTTTCATTCATCATCTCCATATATTGAGGAAGAAAAAAGAAAAGAAAAATAATATAGGGAGATTGATTTCATAATATATATACCCCTTATTATATATTATATTTTTCTTTCCTATTTTCATTTCTAAACCCTTTTCCTTCAATTCTTCTCTCTTCTTTTTTTTTCCATCTCATTTTCTTGAATTTGCATTAATACACATTGTGGAGAAGCTAGAGAAGAATGAGAGACCAAAGGCCACGCCTTTAAAGGCAAATTTTTGGGTGCACATTTGCATATATAATGAGCCGCATTGTGGGTAATTGTTGGAGAAAAATATCATTGGTTATTATGGGGTTGTGGATTTGAAGGGAAAAATTGGAGTCGTGATTGATTTCCATTGTGTTTGTTGAGAAATGGTATGGCTTTCTTGCTTTTTTCTGAAGAATTTTCTTAGTTTGCATGTTGGCTTTTGCTTAAGTTTTTGTTATTTTCTTCAAGTAGTTGACAGCTGCGGTTATTATGTTTTCAATTGCATGAGAAAGGTGGCGTATTTGTTTTAGCTAAACTATACTGTTCTAATGAAGGGTTATTATAATTGCTTCTTGGCGATAAATGGTTCAGATATAATTAAGTCCATAAATGTGTATTCTATTTTATGACTTTAAACTTTAAACTTTTAGATGAGATGATCACATAATTCAACATGGTATCAGACAGAGGTCTTAGGTTCAATTCTCACCTCCACCCATAATCATCAGAAAGAATTTGCACGTGCTACAACTTAAGCTTTTGGATGAAATGACCACAAAGTTTGTTTCAAAGAAAGGAAATCGAACATAAGGTTCAGAGAAGCTGTATTTTCTTTGATAAGAGAGTGGCAGTTAAATTGTTTTCCCCATGACGGTGTAAGTATATTATAAACTTGCCTTATCCATCTTGTCGATTGGCTAAGGAGTGCATAAGTGTTAGAGTGGGTTAGAGTCCTACATCAGTTGGGGATTGGGCTGGTGCCTAGTGGTCTCCTTATATGGACTTGGGAAATCTTCCTTGCATGAGCTAGCTTTTGGGGTTGAGTTAGGACCAAAGTTCATATCTTCACTATAAGCAAGCCAACTTTCAATACTCCAAGAAGAACTTATTTTTTAAAGCTCACTTTCAACTGTCAAGTGTTGCATACTACACCTCCAAGTTAGAGGTTCTTGAGATTTGTTAGAATGGGTTATGTCCCGCATTGGTTGGGGAATGTGCTGGTGGTCTCCTTACATGGACTTGGGCAATCTTAATTCATGAGCTAGCTTTTGGGGTTGAGTTAGTCCCAAGGTCCATATCTTCTTCACATGGTATCAGAGCCAGCCATGTGTGTTCCCGTTTGGGCTCTCGTGTTATATTGTCCATGCTCCAGTTGGAGGTCTGGGCGTGCGAGGGGGTGTTAGAGTTGGTTAGACTCTCATATTGGTTTTTGGGGTTGAGTTAGGCCTAAGGTCGATATCTTCTTCACAAGATTAAAGCAGGTTAGCCTGCATGAAGCTTCTATTTGGAAACAAAATAGAAGTAACTTTTTGTGTTTGGGTGGCCCCATCTCTGTTAAAGTATTAGCCAGTGTTCTATTCTCCCTGTCAAGATAAAAATTTGCATAGCTAGCTTTAGTCTCTTCAAAGTATTATTTCTCTAGGCCTAATAACTAAACTCTATAAACGAGATTCCGTTAGACACGCCTTAATGTTTGCTTCGCCTTTCAACTTCTAAATCATCAGCATATGTTACTGAGAGTCAAAATGGCATATTCAAGAATAAGATATGTAGACAAATATAGATTCCATGTGTAGTACATCTGTCGTCTCTTATTCGTCTTTTCTCTTCTGATTTTATGTCATGTTCTTCAGTTCTTTTTTGCTTATTAGATCTCCTCTCTGGTGTATAAAACAAACCTTCTATGTGCATAGTGGTTTTTAAGGTACAAAATGTTTTAGTGCTGTGACCGAGACTTTGAAAATTCTAAATGTTGTGCAGAGTGTTTCCGCCAGTGTTGTGGTTGGATCTCATGTATGGGTTGAGGATCCTGAGGTAGCTTGGATAGATGGGGTAGTTGCTGAAGTCAATGGTGAAGAGATCACAGTTAACTGCACGTCAGGGAAGACAGTAAGTTTTACATTAACATACACCTTTTACACGGTTCTATTGTTCACATCATTTAAAGTTCCTTTTTCTTTGTCTTTTAAGCTCTAATATTCTGCTTTTGCTGTATTATGTTTGATCCACATCCTTGGTGCCCGTAGCAAATACTTGAATGATAATGTAATTATGACTTGTTTTTTCCTGCACACATTCTTCTAGATAGTTGTGAAAGTTGGTGAACTAGAAATTAACTTGCTAGTATTGTCCGCTCTCGAAATTGAGCAGATGCCTTGGTGTTTTGACTTGTATTGTCCTCTTGTAATTGTCTAAATTATCTGTTGAATCTTCATCTTCACTTTTAACTTCCTCTTTTCTTTTCTTGCTAGAATAAATAGCATCGTGGGATTTGAAATTCCAGCGCATAAACTACTGATTTCAGTCAATTTTGATCTCAGAAGATAAAAATCTGATCCTGGCAGGCAGTATTATTGATAAGATTAGATATGGTTATACTGAGTAAAGGTCTGTTTACCATGTTGTTTGTTTAGCTTACTATGGTCTCTGAGCAGAGTGCTCTTCGGCAAATTTTGTAAATTAGCCTTTATGAGCTAAAATTAGTGTTGGTTTGAATATAACAATGATCATAAAGCGCAATAGTATCCATCTTTAGTGTTTGCAGCATGCTGCTAGCTAGCTTTGTAGACTGTCACTTTTTGGAAAACAGATTGACAGGATTACGTCATTCTATTTTCCCGGTATCTGAATGTGTTGTCTGATAAATCTCCCTGAATTCCCTTTGTAGGTTGTAACCAATCTATCCCATGTGTACGCAAAAGATACTGATGCGCCTTCTTGTGGCGTGGATGATATGACAAAACTTTCTTATCTGCATGAACCAGGAGTTTTGCAGAATTTGAGAAGTCGATATGACATGAATGAAATTTATGTAAGGGCTTTCAGGACGATTGTTATGCATTTTTTTAATCAGATATATTTTCTGTTTCTTTTCTTGATGAATTTTAGGCATTAAGGGGTGGTTTGGTTTGGTTCATGGTTATGTGGGGACTATAATGCAATGAATAATAATGATAGGAATTATGTACAGTGAATAATAATGTAGTATTACACATAAAAAAAATAAGTAAGTTTCCTAGTATAACTTAATGCAGGTTTTATTTAATACCGTCAGCCAAACATAACACTAGTTATGCAGGGATAATATTTCCAACCAAATGCTGCCTTAATGTGGAAATTTATTTTCTAATCCATCCAAGCAAACACTGCATTATTTTATGTCAGGATTATTTTTGCTAATCCGTTCAACCAAACAACCCCTTGTGTTTTCTTCTTCTTTGTCATGTCTTGAATAAACTGGTTGAGAAAGCTAACATGTGATTCGGTGCATTCAGACTTACACTGGGAGCATATTGATTGCCGTGAACCCCTTCAAGCGGTTACCCCATTTATATGATAAAAGTGTGATGGAACAGTACAAAGGCATTGCACTTGGGGAGCTGCCCCCTCATCCGTTTGCTATTGCTGATGCTGCTTACAGGCAAGATTCATGTTTTTTCGGGTAGCTGTCAAAGTAATAACTTCTATATAATCTTTAACATTGTGCTTCTGAATTCAGGCTGATGATTAGTGAGGGGATAAGCCAGTCAATTTTGGTAAGTGGAGAGAGTGGAGCGGGAAAGACAGAGAGCACAAAAATGCTTATGCAGTATCTTGCATATATGGGAGGACGAGCGGCAGCTGAGGGAAGGAGCGTGGAACAGCAAGTCCTTGAGGTATGGTTAACTTTTGGTAAATTTTGGCTGTCTTACTTTATTTCTATAATTCGGCTTGTGGAATCTTGAGATGGCCACTTTCTTATCAAGTTTGACTTTACAAAATCTGTTCAAAATATTTCTGGATCTATCAGTTGATTGACTATGCTTCAAAACATTTCCTGATATATGTACATATTTAACTTTTTCTTTCTTCAGTCAAATCCGGTTTTAGAAGCCTTCGGTAATGCTAAGACAGTCAGAAACAACAACTCAAGGTGAGGAAATTAGAAAATTCAGATGCATATTCCTCATCGTGTCGTACATTCTGTTTAACTCGTGAATTTTGCTGCACCTACATGTATTTTGGCAGTCGTTTTGGTAAGTTTGTGGAGCTCCAGTTTGATAAAAGAGGGAGGATATCCGGTGCTGCTATAAAAACATATCTGCTGGAACGATCACGTGTTTGTCAAGTTTCTGATCCTGAGAGAAATTATCACTGCTTCTATTTGCTTTGTGCTGCACCACCTCAGGTAATTTTACTGCCCCTGTATGTTTGCAATATGTTTTGTTCTACAAGTTAGGGAGTACTTTACCTTTATTAGGATTTAAATCGTACTTGGTGCATTCCC
>AWOL01S0001016.1:49370-73075 GCA_000715115.1 Nicotiana otophora | reverse complement strand
CCCCCCCCAGATGCAATTTGTCTATTCTCCAAAAAGTAACGTGAATATGTTAATAAAGAAAAGAATTCAGAGGTTTTGTTTTTCTTAAAGAATTCCAAAGTAAGCACCGTGGAAACAAACACTTGCTAAAAATAAAATACAAGGTAAGAATGCTACTAATAGACCTAAGAACCTTGTGCATAACGGGAGCTTAGTGCATCGGGTTGTCCTTTTTATTAAAAGATTAAATGAAGATTAGGATGAAAGAAACCGTTCAACGCTCATCTGCTAAATTGATAATAACATCGAAACTAAAGGTATCTTCAGAAGTTCCCGTGTCTTTTTTCACACCAAAAGCGTAAATGCCTTCGGAGAGAATTGGAATTAAATGTTAGCACTTAGTATGGTCAGCCGAAGCCGCAGCAGTAGGTGCTACAGTTTAGTTTTTCATTTAAGCACTAGTTGTTCATGCCAAAGTTCTTGTTAACATAGTATTCCCTCCGTTTCATTGATTTGGTTTGATCTGCAAGGTTACTAAGAGTGAAATGATTGATGAGATTATTTTACTGATTTGATAGAAAGTGTACTAAATAATACACTGAAATGTGAAAAGGTTTAAATCTATGTTTGAATGTATGATAGAAGTATTAGTTTGTACTACCGCATCCCATTTTGTATGACAGTATTTAACTTGACATGAAATGATATTGTTTTGATTTGTTGTATAGTTTTGTAATTAGATTAGACTTAGATGTAACATAGTAAGGTATTTACAATTGTGTCGCATCGGATAAATATAACACATGTACATTTAGAAGTTTGAATATAAGATACTTGTCTTTAGGCATTTTTTCTCTTAATTCTCACATGGCATAAGATTTTAGGTGAGAAATAAATCCACATGCAAATTTTGGGCAGTTTTTACGTGACCTGATCACTAATGAACTATCGCTTCTGTTTTAAGTTATGTTGTCTTCCTGAAGTGCTACACTTAAACCAGTACAACCACTAAGACCAGAGAATATCCTTGTCTAAAATATCCCAAAACAATATGTTGCAGCGCTACATAAATAAATAAAAGTGACTCCTCTTTAACAGTTAGAGCATTAGATGAGCTATCACATATCTCAACCGTTTATGCAACATGCAATACTGTTTTTCTTCTAAGTTGGAGCTACTTAGTTTGCTTGTTTTCTCTTTTTCTTGCAGGATGTTGAAAAATACAAAGTAGGGAATCCTAGGACATTTCATTATCTGAACCAATCAAATTTTTTTGAACTAGCTGGAGTGGATGAGTCAGAGGAATACCTGGCAACGAGGCGGGCTATGGATATTGTTGGGATCAGTCATGATGAGCAGGTATTAGCATCATTAAATTCTTCGCATACATGGGCTACTTCATGAGAGTCTCTAGTTTTAATATTCAACTGCAGGATGCTATTTTTAGAGTAGTTGCTGCGATTCTTCACTTGGGAAATGTTGAATTTGCAAAGGGAACAGAAACTGACGCTTCAGAACCTAAGGATGATAAGTCTCGGTTCCATCTTAAGATTGCAGCTGAACTATTCATGTAAGTGGTTTCTTCTATTTATGGTCTCCAGATGCCCTCGTGCTTTTCAGTAAAAAATATCATTTTGCTGAAATCTTGTTTAGGTGTGATGAGAAGTCTCTTGAGGACTCCATGTGCAAACGTGTCATGGTAACTCGTGATGAGACCATTACAAAGTCCCTCGATCCACAAGCTGCAGCTGTCAGTAGAGATGCTTTAGCCAAGATAGTTTACTCAAGATTGTTTGACTGGTTAGTTGAGTACCAGATGATTAAATTTTATTGCTTGTTCAGTTGTATCAAAGGTAATTGACCCAACACAAATGTTGTTTTGTTGTTCAGGATAGTGAACAAGATCAATAATTCTATTGGCCAAGATCCTGATTCAACTTTCTCAATTGGTGTTCTAGATATCTATGGATTTGAGAGTTTCAAGACAAACAGGTGCTTAACCGGTATGCTTTTGTTTTCATCATTCAAGTGGTTAAGTTCTTGCAGAATGCTGGATGAAAGTTCTGTTCTGCCAATTTGGATTTTTGGATTCTCTCTGATCTAACTTGACCATAATTTTTTTTCTGTCAACATCTGCCTCCTTTTATGGAATTATTTTGGATATGGTTTACTGTTCCCGCTTTATATAAAGCTTCCTATACACTAGGGGTGTCAAATGGGCGGGTTGGGCTATTGTAGGCGGGTCAAAATGGGCTGAGTTAATAAATGGGTGGGTAGCTCAACCCGCCCAACTCTTACCAAGTTTTAATTAATGTGTGTTGTTTTCTTATGAATTGTTTAATATCAAATAAGATTTTTTTCTTTTGTTATAGTCGTATATAACATATCAAACAAAAAAGAATTATTTTAAAGATATTTTAGCAACCAAGAGGTTGTGAGTTCGAGTCACCCCAAGAGCAAGGTGGGGAGTTCTTGGAGGGAAGGATGCCGATGGTCTATTGGAAACAGCCTCTCTACCCCAGGGTAGGGGTAAGGTCTGCGTACACACTACCCTCCCCAGACCCCACTAGTGGGATTATACTGGGTTGTTGTTGTTGTTATATTTTAGCAAAGTTACTCATACATCAATTTGGGCTAAAAATCAACCCAACTTTAGATGGCTGAGATGGACTGGGTCAAGATGGGCTGAGTTCAAGAAATGGGCGGGTCAATGACCGGTTCAACCTTGGGCGGGTTAAATGGGTTTGGGCTATCACCCCTACTATACACACATTCTGCCTCTTTAAGCACTTTTGGTGTTGAGTTCACATTTAGATGAATAGCCTTGTTTGTTTTCCTGCTAGTTTCTTTAATTTAATTTGTTTATGCTCTCTCCTTTGTTATGATTATTGATTTCTTCTATGCAGTTTTGAGCAATTTTGCATTAATTTGACCAATGAAAAACTGCAGCAACATTTCAACCAGGTTTGTGTGGTCATTCATTTGATAGTCTCATAGCTCGGACATGTTTATGTAAAAACTAAAAAACCTTTTATTTCCCTTTGCCAGCATGTTTTCAAGATGGAGCAAGAAGAGTATACCAAAGAGGAAATTGACTGGAGTTACATAGAGTTCATTGATAACCAAGACATTCTTGATCTTATAGAAAAGGTAATGTAGATCATGAATATATTTTATCACAATCTTTTTACTTTTGATGACGGCCTACAAAATGTATAGAGATAGATTTATAGGCAGAAAATGGGCAAGACCATATGCAAGTGTATAAAGATAAGGAGTTACATAAAAGCAGATCTTTCTACCAAGTATACTAAATCATCAGTGCATGTCGAATTATCTTATGTATCTTACTGTTTGTTTCACTTCTTTCCTCCACAGATATGCTGATATAAAAGGAAAACAAAATATCTCATCAGATCTTTCTGTTATGTCATAGATTTTAAACTTTATTGATATGTTTTGGTTCCATTTTACCATGTTTATGTTCTGAATACTTCGTTTCCTTCAGAAACCTGGCGGGATCATTGCTCTTCTTGATGAGGCTTGGTAAGTAGACATTTGAAATCTTTAATTTACTCTAATTTTCCCTTCTTTTGGTATAATTACCAAAAATAGCCACAAAACTCATTGGTTGTTGTTTTGACTACTCTTTGTGGCTCATTTCTGCCAGTATGTTCCCAAGATCAACATATGAAACCTTCGCAGAAAAGCTATATCAGACTTTTAAAGATCATAAGCGGTTCAGCAAGCCAAAGTTGTCCCGGACTGATTTTACTATTTGCCACTATGCTGGTGATGTATGTAGGAAAAGTAGTTCTTAAAGATATCTATGTACATTACAAGAGTGAGGGTTATGCAATTTTTGCTAAGAAAAGCAAGTGTTGCTCAATCTTGTTTTTACTTCTTTCGTGTCAGGTCACTTACCAAACTGAGTTCTTTTTGGATAAGAACAAGGATTATGTAGTTCCAGAGCACCAAGCAACGCTTACTGCTTCAAGGTGCCACTTTGTCTCTGGCTTGTTTCCACCTTTACCTGAAGAATCTTCTAAACAGACCAAGTTCTCCTCTATTGGCGCTCGATTTAAAGTATATTTTCTTCTTTCCTTTGATCGACCTGTTTTTATCTCATTGTTTCATGCTTCTGAAATATATTACCCTGTACCTGGTATAGCAACAATTGCAAGCATTGCTTGAGACACTTAATGCCACAGAGCCTCATTATGTTCGTTGTGTGAAGCCAAATAATCTTTTGAAGCCAGAAATTTTTGAGAATCAAAATGTACTCCAGCAGCTTCGTTGTGGGGTAAGCTTTAATAACCTCCTCTGACTATTATAAACTAAATTGTCTTTGCAAGCCTGGGTATTTCACACCAAATTATTATAGGGAGTTCTGGAGGCTATTCGGATCAGTTGTGCTGGCTATCCTACTCGGAAACCGTTTGATGAATTCTTAAGCCGGTTTAAGGTCCTTGCTCCTGAGGTTTTAAATGGAAGGTATTATTCCCATTAACTAAGAGGTTGTGAGTTCGAGTCACCCCAAGAGCAAGGTGGGGAGTTCTTGGAGGGAAGGATGCCGAGGGTCATTTGGAAACAGCCTCTCTACCCCAGGGTAGGGGTAAGGTCTGCGTACACACTACCCTCCCCAGACCCCACTAGTGGGATTATACTGGGCTGTTGTTATTATTTTTATTCCCATTAACACAATTCAAAGAGTTTTCGAGGTTTCTATCCATTTTCTTCTTTGGTCTGTCAACATTTAGATTTTTGTTTTTGTCGCCACACATTCTTTCTCACTTGGTAGTATTCTCATTGATAGTATTGACGAGGTCGCCGCTTGCGGGAGACTTTTAGAGAAGGCTGGCCTCAAAGGTTATCAGGTACCGGTCGTCGTTTTTCTGGTATTGGTTAATCATAAGGGGTATAATCATTAAGATTATCTATTAAAGAGAAAGATGTTCTGTTCTGTGTGCTGAATTACATCGGCAGCTATATAGGTGCATTTATATCCACAGATAAGGTTTTAGCCCTCACAAAATTCCTAACATCGATGGAATGCTGTGACTAATTGTCATTGCTATCATCATTTAAAAGGGCAGCGTGTAAAAATCTGATGGAAGAAGAGTGAACTGAAATTTCTCTGTTGGTTTTCTTTAGGGAAGGAATTACAAACATATTACCTACTTCAAATAGTATGTTATCTCCCTATTCTAGAAACAAATCAAATCAGGTTTCGTACTCTAGAAAAGCTGACAAATCTAGAATTCTGGAATCCTTGAGATCCTTTCCCAGAATATTAATACTCCTCGAGCTAGGTTGTAGATATTGATTAAGACAAGCTTGGAACTTGTAGGGAAGTAAGGAAGTAAAGAAGTTCCATTTTTCCTTTTTCTATTTTTTATTCAAGTGGCGATCTATTTCAACATGTTTGTAGCAGCAAGAAATCAATGAGTAAAATATCTCCCAATTCTCTTTTCCTTTAGGAAATAAATTACAAATAAATTACCTGCCCAAAATATTATATAATCTATCTAATCTAGAAAACAATAAAATCCGGATTCCTAGTCTAGAAACAGTATCCAGAATTATGGAATCTTTGAGATCCTTTCCCAGAATAAGGACAGTTCAAAATCATGCTTTATTCCTTTCGCTCCGAAAATGCCGTGCCTTTTTCTTTCTTTAATTGAAGTATTTGGTCATTTTGATGCTGCAATTTAGTTGAGGAGCACTGTTGAGAATCTTGTGGGAAACCTGTATACTAGGTTTTCTATTTTCCTTTTGCATCAGATTTTTTAATGTATTTACATCGTTCAAACTTGTATCAGCTGGTTGTATGATTCTTTTTGTTGAAGCCCATAAAATTTAAACTTACCGGTTGATGCATTCTATCTGATGTTACATAATTGCAGGTTGGTAAAACAAAAGTGTTTCTTAGAGCCGGTCAAATGGCAGAATTAGACACCCGCCGAAATGAGGTCCTTGGCAGATCTGCTAGCATAATCCAGGCAAAAGTTCGCACATATTTCGCTCGCAAAACTTTTTTGTTGTTACGGGTTTCAGCAATCCAAGTCCAAGCTGTTTGTAGGGGTACGATAGCCTGTTTAACTTTTATATATAATTTATATGACCATGCCCCGAGAAAAAGCTAGAAACCGTTGTGAATATGTACCTGGATCCTGTACACGCCGTCCATCACACCGTGTGAATTGATTTCTCTAAATTCAATAATACTTCTAATGTTTTACTTATGCAATAAGAGAAAAAAATGCCTGATAACTGTTTTATGATACCTTATGCAGGCCAACTTGCACGGGCTATCTACGACTGCATGAGGAGAGAAGCTGCCTCTCTGAGGATCCAAAAAGATGCACGCAAGTACCTTGCACGGAAATCTTATGGATTGCTGTGCTCTTCGGCTGTTTCAATTCAAGCAGGATTGCGTGGCATGGCTGCTCGAAATGAGCTTCAATTCAGAAAGCGAACAAATGCAGCTATCTTTATCCAGGTAAAGAGGGATTTTCTACTGGCTTTTCTGAATTTCACATGCCATTTTAGCGTCAATTTTTTATCCCTCTGGATCAGCATAATGATAATTTAGAACTCAAGTAACTAATCCATTTTACATGCTTTGACTGACATATAGCTTCGTGTAATTTTTCTTTCTTTGATTATGTTTGTTATAGAGTGATTGGCGGAGATACTTGAAACGCCTACATTATAGGAGGATGAAGAAAGCAGCAATTGTGTTACAATGTGCCTGGAGAGCTAAAATGGCCCGCAGAGAATTACGAAAGCTAAAGATGGTAAGAACTCACTCTGTTCGCCTTTACCGCTCACAAGATTTTGGGTACGACATGCTAGTTTGTTGTGTCCCTTGATCTGTTTAAATTGTATTTGTCATTATTCTCCCAGTTTTCTGTTATGATAGAATAACAACTAGTTCTGAATCAGTGAATAATAGTGAACTTTCTCAGTACTTTGTATTAATTACAAAGCAAGAAATAGTTGAAAAGAAAGGCAAGAAACAGATTGTTCCTCTCACCCTTACCCACCAATAATTAATGTATGGAGGTTCAGTCATCAGAGCGATGGTAGAAGGTAATTTTTATGTGTGTGCTGAACTGGCCACCATTGAACGGTGAACCGAAAATAACCAGGTGGTTTGTGGGAAGTCCATGTCATAGCAATGGGAGTTCCAACAACTGCTGTGTTGACCCTTGAGCATTATGGTGTGCCTTTTGCGCATTGTGTCACGAAGGACGACAAATAAGGTTTTTGATATGGCTTTTATGTTCAACTCATATGATTTCG
Source organism: Nicotiana otophora (assembly GCA_000715115.1). Lineage (NCBI taxonomy): Eukaryota > Viridiplantae > Streptophyta > Magnoliopsida > Solanales > Solanaceae > Nicotiana > Nicotiana otophora. The sequence goes on along the minus strand of AWOL01S0001016.1, from coordinate 65,788 downwards.
CAGTGCAAAATTTTCTGCCAGTATAGTTCTTTATCATCTCCTCTTCCTTCTGATTTCTATTTTAGTTTTCTCTTCTTTAGTGGACATAAAGCAAGATCTCCATTAAAAGAAAGGAATTATTTGGAAATGAACATGCTTTTGTGGAGTGAAACCGAAGAGCTGGAGCTTTAGTTTTCTCTTCTTTAATGACATAAAGCCGACTTTTTTGTTCAACTCATATGATTTCGCGGGCTTTAGTTCAAATACCTTAATAGATGTGTTAAATGCCTTGATTTTATTTTCTGCTCCAGGCAGCGAAAGAAACTGGAGCTCTCCAAGAAGCCAAAAGCAAGCTGGAAAAGGAAGTTGAAGAGCTGACACAGAGACTACAGGTGGAGAAGCGTATGAGGGTAAATATATTTCTTTGAACTTTCTAGATTACTATCAGTTTTATAATTGGTAATTATGTTCTAACAGGATGGTTAGCTATGATGTCGTCTTTCCTCTTTGCACTCAGTTTAAAGGAAATGATTTCTTCTCATATTTGACCAGTCCATCTTTTTTGCACATTATTGTGAGTTACAGGTCCTAAACTTGACAACTGAGACATAGATCTAATTGTATTTCTAGACTTCAGACTTAAAATAGATTTCCATTTACTGGAGTTTTAGATCTACTTCTGGTTGTTGCTCTGACTTCAGTATTTGATCAAATTTGTTAATTTTCATCTCTTTCGCGTTAGAGCTACTAAACCTCAATCTGAAAGTAGTTGAGCTCGGCTATTCACATCCTATATGTCTATTCTGCTGTATTTGGAGTTTATATAGCTCAAATATATTTGATGCAAATCATGTTGGAAACGTGTATGTTTTATAGTTTCATTATGATGTGTTTATTATTGGATTATGGAGTTGAATCAAGGCAAGCAAGCATTGAAAATAAACAGAAACAAAATGTGATTCTATTTTGCAGTAGCATCTTGTTTCTATGCCAGCTAATTGACAGAAACCATATTATATAGGACAATTTGGAGGAAGCTAAAACCCAGGAAACAATGAAATTACAGTCTGCATTGGGAGAGACGAGGCTTCAGCTTAAAGAAACTAAAGAGCTGCTCATGAAGGAACGTGGGGCTACCACAAAGGACAATCTGGAGGAAACTAAAACCCAGGAAACAATGAAATTACAGTCTGCATTGGAAGAGACAAGGCTTCAACTTCAAGAAGCAAAAGAGCAGCTCGTGAAGGAACGTGGGGCTACCACAAAGGTTGCGGAACAAGGATCTGTTATAGAAGAGATCCGAGTTATAGATCAGGGGCTGGTCGACAAGCTTAATGCTGAAAATGAGCAGCTTAAGGTAAGGATGTAGAAGTTTAATGTGTTGTACTATTTAATGGATATTGCATACTGTTAGAGTTGGTTAGAGTCCCACACTGGTTGCGGAATGGGCTGGTGGTCTCCTTATATGGACTTGGGCAATCCTCTCCCATGAGCTAGCTTTCTGGGTTGAGTTAGGCCCAAGGTCCATTTCTTTAACATGATATCAGAGCCAGGCCCGTTCCCGTTTGGGCCCCCGTGTTATATTGTCCATGCTCCAGTTGGCGGTCTGGGCGTGCGATGGGGTGTTAGAGTGGGTTAGAATCCCACATCAATTGGGGAATGAGCTGGTGGTCTCCTTATATGGACTTGGGCAATCCTCCCCTCATGAGCTAGCTTTTGGGTTTGAGTTAGGCCCAAGATTCACATCTTCACACATACTCTATTTGAAGATCAAAAAACACATGAATTAAGTCTGACCAGGAAAAGTTTTTCTACTTCTAATTTATTATTCTATAGACTGTTATCTTGCTCAAGATTAGTACTCCATGGTTACAGCTTCTGATGCATTATTGTCATAATTTAGTTGTCGAACTGGCTTTCAATATCTTGTCAAATATGTTGCAGGGCCTTGTTAACTCATTGGAAAAGAAAATTGATGAAAGGGAGAAAAAATATGAGGAGACAGTCAAAATAAGTGAGGAGCGATTGAAGCAAGTTCTGGAGGCCGAGTCTAATATAACTCAGTTGAAGGTAGTCATGCAAAGGTAGGGAAATTTTAGACAGCGCCTTTCCTTATTTGTTATACCTTAATATGTTTTAGTAGTAATCTGGATTATCCATCATAGTTTGTCTAAAGTTGAAAGTCAATCAGGAATTTTTCCCTTGGTTGATTTCCCTATAGTTGAATGGTATAAGTGTAATAATTGTTAACATTATTTTAGCAGATTTTGATTCTCTTGTTTAATCCACCTTAGCCTCCCTTTTGAAGTGAATATAATTTGGATTTGACCTAAAATTGCATATTGATCTCCACTGAATCCATATTCTCTAATAACTTTTGAAATTGCCGGGGGGATGATATGTTCTTGTCAATAAAGCTCTTAGTTAGTTCTGCAGTTGAATCTCACACCAATTTCGATCCTTATTTTCTCCTACTTTTTCATTTGATACTGATTGAGAGAACCACAGTTCTAAAGAGCTGCTACTGAAGGATCCTGAAGCTGCCACAAAGTTGTTGGAAGAAGTAGAGTTTCAGGTTATAGATCAGGAGGTGATGGGCAAGCTTACTGCTGAAAATGAGCAGCTCAAGGTGAGGATGTTAGATTTAAATGTGATGTACTACTTAGTAGATGCTCTTCTTAAATTTCAAGAAATACCTGATGGAAATATGGCTGCATCCAGTTTTATTGCTGCTTCTAATTCAGTTATTGAACTAGCTTTAAACATTGTGTATCAAATATGTTGCAGGTTCTTGTTAACTCATTGGAAAAGAAAATTGATGAAACAGAGAAAAAGTATGAGGAAACAAGTAAATTAAGTGAGGAGCGATTGAAGCAAGCTCTGGATGCAGAGGCTAAGATAATTGATTTGAAGATTAGCATGCAAAGGTTGGAAAACCTAACATATATGGCTTGGTTTCTTCAACAAGCTCTGGCATCTTATCTTATTCGTTCTTTTTTTCTGAAAGAATATGGTTTTGCATGTCGTTTAGATTTGCTAGCAGTTGTCTCAAGCTGAAAGTCAATCAGGATCATCCTTGTTTGTTTGATTTTCCTATAGTTGAGTGGTCGAAGTTTATAGTTTTGTGCACTGCCGAAACAACTGTGTTAACTCCCAATAAATTTGTGGTTCAGTGGTTTCAATCCACCTCAGCTTCCCTCTGAATTGAAGCTAATGTGCTTGGCCCAAAATTGCATAAGTTTGTCCTAGTGGATCCATATTTTATTATCGTGCTATTGGAATTGCCAGGAGGAATGAAATTTCTTGTCAATAACACAGATCTAGTCTAGGAATATCTACTGTTAAATCTTCACTCCATTTGATCCTAATTTTCGCCTCCTTTTTCATTCTAAACCCATCAAGAGAAGTACAACTCTAAACTTATCAACTCAGCAAGTCTTCTTGAGAGGCTTTTTAGCTTATGAAAATTAAACCTTTTGCGTTAAAATTTCAAATTTTAATTTATCTTAATCAAATCGCTTCGATACAAGCATGTCAAAGCAGATGATAGATCCATGTATGCAGCTTCTGTATGTTTTCCAATATTTCTTTTATAGCCCCTCTTCTTTTTAGAGCAAACTTTGAACAGATAGAACAACATGCGATCCATTTTTCTCTTTACATTGCTCTCACGGTGTACAACAGCACTCGCACTATTAATGTGGTCTGTTAGTAATGATGTTCCCACTTGTGTGCCCCCCTTTTCCAATGGGTTTTTGGTTTCTATTCCTGTGCCATCATTCCCTCTTTTGCTCCACGTATGTTCCAGGAGAATTGTCCACTCTGCTTAATATGGACTAGGTCCTCTTAAGAATTATGACTCCTTATTCCTGCTTTCCTTCAGAATTACTGAACTTGCTTGTCTTATTAGGACTTACTGTTCATTCTAACAAAATGTAGAACTCAGATATATTTCTTCCATTAACTAGCAGAGAAGATAGATTTCTTCTGTTAAGAATCTAATTGCTTTATCTTTTATATGTACAAGTTAAAGTACGGGATTTCTTAATCATGTGAAATTAGTTAGCTTGAATATCTTGTTTAACTTTGCATTTGTATCTCAGGCTTGAAGAGAAACTTTCCGATATAGAAGACCAGCAGATTCTTCGACAGCAAGCGTTACATTTACCTTCTGGGAAAACTTCAAACCGTTTCGCAATAAAAACTCAGGTGCTGATGCCATAGAAATGTCAATCCTTTTGCATAGCTTTCTTGAGCATGTCCTAACTTTTTTTCTTTTTCCATTTTTCGTCTTGCAGCCTTCTGAAAATGGTCATCATGTAAGTGAAGGAATCACCGATATAGTTCCTAGTTATACTCCCTCTGTCCCAAATTGAATAATACTCTTATCATTTTAAAACGTTCCAAAACCTTTGACACCATTCCATCTCTTGAAAACTTTCACAAGTTTCAAGAAATCAAATTCATTCAAGTGTTGTTTTAAATATAGGAACTAACATTTCAACTATTACTCTGACATTTTCTTGCACAATCACTAGTTTAACATGTAAGTCAAACTTAACATCTTAAACACTATGTTCACTCGAATATGGTCACATAAAATGGGATGGAGGGAGTAACAGTAAGGTTGGTGCTTTGAATAATGTCAGTTATGAAATATTGTATACAGGAACCACAGGCTGCAACACCAGCAAGAAGGTTTGGTACAGATTCTATGAGGAGATCCAATGCTGGCGCACAAGGAAAATGGTTTGGTACAGAGTCTATGAGGAGATCCATTGCCGAAAAGCAGCGGGTATGTACCCAGGATGTGATCGAAATTTTTTTCAATCAGATTTCTTTTTCTGTTTGCCATCTTTCTCTGCTTAGAACTTTTTATTTTTGAGTATAGATGGGACAAGATATCCAAATATTGGAATTCATAAAACATGCTACGCCACACAAACATTTATTTTGAAAAGCCTGTGGTTTGAACTCTATTCTATGACTGAGATTTACAGATTATGACCTGATGCTTAATCAAATTCCTTTTCCCCGAAAGAAAAACCAGGATTAAAAATTATCTTTGATTCAATGAGAAGTCGGGGGAAAGAGAGAATTAATTGAATTTCTTTACTCTGGTGCTAAGAGGTTGATAGTTGATACAGCTAATCTTTTCTTTTCCGGTGGGTGGGGAATGGGTGTCCACATCCTTTGGCTTTTAATATTTTTTCTTCCTTACCTCACCCTCATTCTTTATGATCCCTTGTAAACTTCCTTGTTCACTGGCTATTTCTTGGTTAAAAATAGTCAACAATATGTAGTGGCAGCTAAAGAATTTAACAAGTAATGAGTGCTGGCCACTCTGAACTTCTCTTGATGCTTCTTTAAAGCTACCTTCCTTGCACTTACTTTTTCTCAGAAGTTACGGTTTACCTATAAAAAAAGCTGGCAAATCTGTAGCGGAAGATAGTATAAGGACACAACTGAATATGTTTAAACCTGGGTGGGACGCTTTTATGTGTGTATGCAATGCTTAAGATGAATTTGTGTTTAAATTGTACTTCATATACAAAAAATATTGGGTTACTTTTCTAGGTTAGTGCTACTAGTGTTTGAGAAGTTTTTTTATTCCCACTGGTATATTTCATGAAAGAGATGGATAATACATCAGCAGAGGTATTATTCCTCCACTTTCCTGTGAATGAATGTGGTGATAATAATGTGGCTACTAATTTTAATATTCTCTTTAATATTATGTTTCAGGAGAGTGTGGATAATCTTATCAAATGTGTCAGTCAAGATCTAGGGTTCAGTGAAGGGAAACCAGTGGCTGCATTTACCATATACAAATGCCTACTTCATTGGAATTCCTTCGAAGCAGAAAAAACTAATGTATTTGATCGTCTTATTCAGATGATTGGTTCTGCGATAGAGGTAATTTTCAATATCATGTAGAAATTAGAGGTTGTGTTTGTAGGTGTTCATGAGTCATGACATCAGTGTAATACATACTAGCCTGTATTGGTCCAGAATTGGACTTTTGTACTGCTATGTCAAAAATGCATCATTTCAAAAATGGGAAGGAATATCATTATTACCCGTTACATCTGAGAGGTGCTAAAATCCCAAAAGCAATCCCAAAGACAATGAAATAAAGCAACTGATGACTGAAATCAGAAGGATTTGTCAAGTTAGCTCATCATCTTAACTTCCAGCTTAAGCGGAATAGGTGTTACATTATACATGCTATAAATCTACAAAACATAAGCTTAAACAGTTCCCGGTGAAGTCTTAATCTGTGTGACTGTAGTTTCAGTTTTTATCCTCTAAAATCACGGCATAAAAATGCTCTCTCTAACTGATGATATACGCTTATTTACACACATGCTCGTCTTATATCAATTTGCAGGACGAGACAAACAATAATCACATGGCTTATTGGCTGTCCAATGGTGCAACATTGTTGTTTTTGCTTCAGCATACGCTGAAAACTACTAGTTCAGCTCCAAGTAAACCGCCCCAACCAACATCGTTTTTTGGTAGAATGGCGCAGGTATTTAAATTCTTACATCGTCTTTATTATTGAATGTGCTCCTAAAACTATTGAATTAAAGTTTCTACGGTCCTCCCTCTCATTTTATCTAAACTATGAGAATGCACGGGAAAATATATTATTCACATGTGTTAACTATAATACAAGTACCCTATTTATAACAATACACAATACCTACACTACTCCTATTCCATGTAGGACTATGCTTATTTACATAACAGCTAATTAACTAACACTCCCCCTCAAGCCGGTGCATACAAATCATATGTACCTAGCTTGTTACATATATAACTAATACGAGGACCAGTGAGAGACTTGGTGAGAATATCTGTAAGCTGATCATTTGACTTCACAAACTTTGTAGCAATCTCTCCTGAGAGTATCTTTTCTCTGACAAAGTGACAGTTAATCTCAATGTATTTAGTTCTCTCATGGAACACCGGATTTGATGCAATATGAAGGGCAACTTGATTATCGCACACAAGTTCCATCTGGCTGATTTTACCAAATTTCAACTCCTTGAGCAATTGTTTGATCCAAACTAGCTCATATGTTGCCATAGCCATTACTCGATATTCTGCTTCTGCACTCGACCGAGCAACTACATTCTGTTTCTTGCTCTTCCAAGATACCAAATTGCCTCCTACTAGAATACAATATCCAGACGTAGAACGTCTATCATAAGGTGATTTTGCCCAATCAACATCTGAGTACCCAACGATTTGCTCATGACCTCGATCCTCAAACAATAACCTTTTGCCTGGAGCCGATTTTATATACCGAAGAATGCGGACAACTGCATCCCAATGACTATCACAGGGAGAATTCATAAACTGACTTACAACACTCACAGGATAAGAAATGTCGGGTCTAGTCACTGTGAGATAATTTAATTTTCCAACCAGCCGCCTATAGCTTGCAGGATCGCTAAGCGGCTCCTCATGTCCTGGCAGAAGTTTAGAATTCGGATCCATCGGAGTGTTAACAGGTCTGCAATCTATCATCCATGTCTCCTCAAGAATGTCTAAAGTATATTTTCTTTGAGAAATAACAATAACTGAACTAGACTGGGCAACCTCAATACCTAGAAAGTACTTCAATCTGTCTAGATACTTAGTTTGGAAATGCTGGAAGAGATGCTGCTACAGAAAAGCGGGTTTGGTAATTTTTTCTCAAGGTCACCGTGAAGAAAAGCATTCTTAATATCCAGCTGATAGAGAGGCCAATGGCGAACAACAACCATGGATAGAAAAAGGCGGACTGATGCTATCTTAGCCACATGAGAGAAAGTATCACTGTAATCGAGCCCAAATATCTGTGTATATCCTTTGGCAACAATACAAGCCTTAAGTCGATCAATGTGGCCATCCGGACAAACTTTAACTACATAAACCCAACGACAACCAACAGTTGTCTTACCTGAAGGAAGAGGAACAAGCTCCCAAGTACCACTCGTATGTAAAGCAGACATCTCGTCAATCATAGCCTGTCGCCATCCTGGATGAGACAACGCTTCACCTGTAGACTTAGGGATTAAAGAAGATACAAAAGCATAATGTGGGGATGACAGACGATGATAACTTAACCCGACATAATGGGGATTAGGATTAAGTGTGATCCGTATACCTTTCCGAAGTGCAATCGGTGTACTAGGAAAAGACAAGTCCGCAGTAGGAGTAGGGTCAGGTGCAGGACGAGAATCAGTTGGGCTTGATACTGGGCGCAGACGACAATAAAAAGTCAAGAGTAGTGTTCCTGTGGCTGGGGATCTAGGAGAAGCAACACTAGACTCCTCAACGGTTGGTATGGGTAAGACTTCTATGGCTGAAGGTAGAAGAGGAGCTATAGTAAACTCCTCAAAGGTCGGTATAGGTAAGACCTCAGATATATCATGGTGTCAGAAGAGGTAAAGAAAGGTTTAGATTCAAAAAATGTGACGTCAGCTGACATAAGGTACCTACGAAGATCGGGTGAGTAATAACGATACCCCTTCTGAACACGAGAATAACCAAGGAAGACACACTTGAGACCACAAGGAGCTAACTTATCTTTCCCAGGGGCTAAGTTATGAAAGAAACATGTACTCCCAAAAACACGAGGGGGAAGAGAGTATAATGGTTACTGGGGAAACAATACTGAATACTGAATCCGATTATGGATGGGAGATGAAGGCATCCGATTAATCAAATAACAAGCTGTGAGAACTGCATCGCCCCAAAAACGCAACGGAACATGAGATTCAATGAGAAGTGTGCGAGCAATTTCAATAATGTGCCTATTCTTTCTCTCTGCAACCCCATTTTGCTGAGGGGTATAAGGACAAGATATCTGATAAATAATTCCTTGAGAAGTCATAAACTGCTGAAACTGAGAGGATAAATATTCTAAGACATTATCACTGTGAAAAGTGCGAATAGAAACACCAAATTGATTTTTGATTTAAGCACAAAAATTCTGGAATATAGAAAACAACTCAGAACGATCTTTCATTAAGAAAAGCCAAGTACATCTTGAATAATCATCGATAAAACTAATAAAATAACGAAATCCTAAGGTTGAACTGACTCTACTAGGACCCCATATATCAGAATGAACTAAAGAGAAAACAGACTCTGCATGACTCTCAACACTATGCGGAAAGGCGGCTCGGGTATGTTTCCCAAGCTGACACGACTCACAATCTAATGTAGACAAACTAGACAAACTAGGCACCATCTTCTGAAGCTTGGATAAACTCGGATGTCCTAAACGTCTGTGAATTAGGTCCGGAGGATCTGTAACTAGACATGTTGTGGAGGGATTAAGTGAGTTAAGGTATTAAAGGCCTTCTGATTCATGCCCTGTTCCAATCGTCTGTCTCGTACTGCGGTCCTGCATAATAAAAGAATCATCAATAAAATATATACCACAATGGAGGGCACGAGTCAAACGACTAATAGATGCAAGACTAAAAGGACAGCCAGGGACATAAAGAACGGAATCTAGAGTGACAGAAGATAGAGGATTAGCTTGTCCAACTCCTTTTGCTTTAGTTTGACACTCATTGGCTAAAGTAACAGTGGGAAGAGACTGTGAATATACAATATTCAACAAGAGTGATTTATTACCAGAGATATGATCAGAAGCGCCTGAGCCCATGACCCATGGTCCAAGAGTACTAGATTGGGAAACACAAGCAAAAGAATTACCAGCAACAAAAGTATCAGTCTGAGCAACCGAGGCTACTTGTGGAGATGCCTGTTTACTTGTTCGATACTGAAGGAACTCATTATATTCCTCTTCAGATAAAGAAAATCCCTGGTTACTTGTAGTCTCGGTCTGGGCAACATAAGCATTTTTGGGTGGACGACCATGTAAAGAATAACATACGTCACGAGTGTGTCCAAGTTTATGACAATAAGAACATTTGGGTCTAGATCTTCCAAAATAACCTCCTCCTCGTCTATTCTCCATAGTTTGAGATGCCCGATTGTCCACTGTCTAGGATGCGAGAACAGATGAGTCAAGTATCTGTGATGAGATCACTGGGTGACTTGGTGCTGCAGCAAGGCGAAGTAATCGAGAGAATAATTCATCAACTGTAGGGACAGTAGGACTAGCCAAAATCTGATCGCATACTGAATCAAGATCATTAGGAATTCCAGTGAGAGTAAGAACTAGAAACATCTTCTGTCACTGCTCTTGTTACTTTTAAACACTAGCAGAAACTAGCATCAACTTCTCAAATTTCTCCATAACGGCCTGTACTTGTCCCAAGTAAGTAAACATATCTAATTCCTGTTTCTTTAAATTTGTCATCCGCGATATCACGTCATAGAAACGAGATATGTCATTAGTCTATAAAGTGCGAGCCTTTTACCAAACCAAATAACATGTCTGGAATGGACGAAACAAGGGTATCAACTTGGAATCAATAGATCGCCACAAAATACTGCATAATTGAGCATCGATCTTCTCCCAAAGTGCTTTGGCCTTTTCATATCCTTCGCTAGACTTCTTGATTAAATGATCTTGGACACCTTGACCTTTACACCACAACTCGACACACGAAGCCCAAGCTAAGTAGTTTGAACTTCCCATTAAAGGTTCTGAGGTAATCATAACACCGCAACTGCTAGAGCCCGGGTTTTTAGACACCAAAGCATCAACTCCCAAAGACATCGTTGGATTGAAGAGAGGTCTATAAAATTATCACCAAATAACAGAAAGAATCAATTGAAAACTCGTTGAAACATACGAAGGAGACATTGTTTTTGCCGGAAAATTACTGTAGCTGCCGAAAAAATCAGTGGTCGCCAGAAAAACTCAAAGTGGTCAGAATCAAACGAAAACAGTACAGGTGGGGTCGGAATTAGTAGACGACCCAACTGTTCTGAAGAAACTTTTTCAAAAAATGGCCGGAAGTGGTCGTACTCGCTGGCGCGTGAGCTCACGCGCTTGCCGGAATCCTAGCTTCTGATGGTGCGTGAGGAGGCTGCTACCGGAGATGTTCACTGGAGTTTGGTCTCCGGACGATGACGGATCATGTGGTAGTGTTGGAGTTTGCACAACACTGACGGAGAGAGATAACGCAAACAGCCTTGAAAAGTCGGCGGAAAATTGAGGCACAGTGATTTCTGGCTCTGTATTCTAGTTCCCGGATGTGTCTCACCACCATGGCATTTACATGTGTTAACTATAATACAAGTACCCTATTTATAACAATACACAATACCTACACTACTCCTATTCCATGTAGGACTATGCTTATTTACATAACAGCTAACTAACTAACATAAACCAAAACTGAGTGGCATAATGTTATGCAAAGAAACCATCATATTTGAAGTAGTTGGCTATATCTTTTGCACTATTACTTTGTGTATTTGAAAGCACATCCATAGAAAGCTTCTACAGTTATTCTTTGAGTTCCCTGTTATGTTACATTGTTACCTACAAAATTGGACATGTATCTGATACTACTGTTGATGTTGAATATTTTTTTTTGGGGGGGGGAGTCTGATGAAGAGGAAGTAAATTATGTGTAACACTGCACTAGTAAGTGGAATTAACTTTAATGTTTTACGCAGATTGAATAGGCTCTGATAGAATGATGAAAGTTTGAATGTAGAGGAAGAGATAAGGAGAACTAATCATATTGATTCTAACTTGATTAATATGAAATACAATATACACGTTATATATAGGCGTGATGTGCGGTTTAAGGTATAAAACCACATTATTTTCACCATTGTCTTACTTATTAGGTGGCTACCTGTTGGTGATGTCCTTGACTTTCTAATAGTTTATGTACTCATATACTGCGAATTTCCAAGCAAGACGATGTAACTGTTACTTGTTTTCAGTTTCGTTGGCTGGACATAATGTAAATCTCAGAATAAAACATACTGGTACCTAGAATGAGGAACAGGAATATGCAGGTTTATTGATGAAAGGATTGTACTTCTTTTCTAGAGTTTCCGTTCTTCATCAGCCAACATTGCAATTGGTGGTCTCGACACTGTACGCCAGGTTGAGGCAAAGCAGCCAGCTTTGCTTTTCAAGTTACAGCTCAGTGCTTATGTTGAAAAGATTTATGGAATTATTCGAGATAACTGGAAAAGGGAATTGTCTTCATTACTGACTTCATATATCCAGGTATATCACTATGTTTTCCAGAAGTACTATGACAATGTCTTGTTTTATTTGGCTGTGTAGTCAGCTTAATGTTGTCCTCATTTCTAGTTTTGTAGTCTTGAAGTTATACAATTTTGTATTTTGAACGTGACGCAATTGAAATCAGTACACATACATATTCTGAACAATATGAATAATATCATTCGGCGTGTGTTAATCAAAATATCACATGAATAAAATCCTCTTCTCAATTAGCACTTTTCCCTAGCTCACAAGGATTCATTGGGCCCCTATATTTTCACTGTCGCGTTGACTAGGATTCTGGCTTTTTAAGAAATTTTTCTATTGATCTCAAAATTGTGATAAGCTACTGTGCTTCCAACTAATTTGTATTTTGACTCAAAAATTCTCAGGATTATAGTCTTTGTATTTCTGATATTCAAATTTCTAACTTTACTTGCACTTTCCATCTTAATTAGGCATCTCAAATATCAAAAGGTGGCTCCTCGCAATCACCACGGAAGTCCCTCGATGGTCGTTCTCCACCAGGTCCCTGGGACGGCTTAATTGAGAGCCTAAATGGGCTTCTCGGTACACTGAAAGAAAATTATGTATGTTTTTCATTATTGGAAATAGTGTGATGTGCTAATATTATTATAAACTGATGAGTGGACTTATATGAATATTTTGTTTCAGGTTCATCCAGTTTTTGTCCAGAAAATTCTAAACCAGATTTTTTCGTACATAAATGTTCAGCTTTTCAATAGGTAACTTTTCTCCTATCTCATAGCAGAAAGATTGGCCAGAAATTCATAGATACACCACTTACCATACTATTTAATCCTCATTGCAGCCTTCTCCTTAATAAAGAGTGCTGTTCATTCAGCAACGGGGAGTATGTAAAAGCTGGATTGCAAGAACTAGAACTTTGGTGTGGCAATGTTAAAGAAGAGGTAATCTGTCATTGGTACCCTAAGGGTACATTATTAGTAGATGTTAGATATCATGAGCTGTATTTACATATCTGTAATTTTATACTTTTTGAGGTTTTAACTCCTGGTAGCCCTTCTTACTTCGCAGTATGTTGGTTCTTCTTGGGATGAACTAAAGCATGTGAGGCAGGCAGTAGGATTTTTGGTATGTTTCTCCTCTCTGAATGGGCAAATTTTGATCAATCAGATGTTCTTTTTCTCCGAAAATTTTTACTCTTAGGCTAATAGAGGCCTTCTATCCGGTTTACGTCCTAGTATGCTTTTGCAGAAGTGTTTCCTGTTACTTGGAAGTGACACCACGTTTTTGGAAATTTAACTCCAAATTTGAGATAATGACCTTAAATGCACCATCTATTTTGCCCTGTCTAAATAGCTTGTTTTCAGGTTATTAATCAGAAGTCGAGACTTTCATCTGAAGATCTAACAACTGATCTCTGCCCTGTAAGTTCATCTTTATAGCCTTCTCAGTTGTACTTAATTTGGAGATTTCAAATATTGATAAAACATGGCGGTTCAAGGCTGCCACATGTGGTAGTAAATATTTCTTTGTTAGTTGTTCAAGTGCTAGCACGGAAAGCATCCTATTGGACAAGTTATGAAGTGTATACAGATTGTTAAGGGCTTAAATGAATTATTTGCGGTGTTAAGATGGATGTTTTGAAGTTAATCTTTATGTTATGATATGAGTCCTTGGCATTCATGTTGTTATCATTTGCACATTTAGCACTGAGTGTCTTTTTTCTTGGGATCATCTTTTCAGATTCTGAGTAGTCAACAGTTGTATCGAATATGCACGCTTTACTGGGATGAGGATTTTAATACTCAAGGTGTATCTCCAGATGTAAGTCTTCCGTTCTCCTTCTCCTTATATTTTATTTTACTAAATCTCTTTTCTTAGTATTTGGGTGCTTTTGGGGCTGGGGGTAATTACTAATTATGTATGAAATGTGCTCCTTAGAGACGATTTGCTAGTCAACTAACGATCATCAATACATGATATTGGTTACATCCTCAACTGTTGGTTTTTGGATTATTTTTCTTCTATCTGGGAAGTTAAACCACCTTAGCTTTAGTGATTCTCTCTCAATGACAAAGCTTAAGTCAAATTTTCTGCATTTGGTTTCTAAACCATATTGCTCGGAACAGGTGATTTCCAGCTTTAAGGATCAAGCAAAAGAAGACGGGAATGATGCAGACAATGCGCAGGAGGCGGATAATAACAACTTTATATTGGATGATAATTCCAGGTACTTTATAAATTCCATTTTGCTGTCAAAATGAACATTGATCCTGTTCTATCATTCATCTATTTGCTTCCAATGCAGCATCCCCATCTCTGTTGAGGAGATTAACAGTTCCCTCAAGGACGTTGATTTTACCGGTGTAAAACCTGCAAAAGAACTGCTTGAACATCCAGCCTTCCAATTTTTACGCGAATAAGGCTGAGGTTTCTCTAGCACAAATTGCATGTTTGTTGGAAGGACGTCGTCCAAGGTACCACATCATGAATATCACTATTGTACATCCACCAACCGATTCTTTTTCCCTCTGATAGTTGTCTCTTCATATTATAAAAAATCCAAAGCCCCTTGTAAAGTTTCTCTAAGGTAGTCTCTTGTAAAATTGTAGGTCTAGTTTAGATAGGAGAAGGGGCAAGGATGAAGTTTTTCAACCTAGAGCTTGTTCCACTTAGTCTTTGCTCTTCTTTTGTCTCATTTTTGTCCACTTTTATAGTTTCACTTAGTTAGATTCTTTGTAACAAGGACTAATTGGAGTACTATATTGTAAAAGCAAATGGCCAATTTAGTGCCCCCCCAGCATAAAGGTCTAAAGGATTTTTACATTTGATTTCATGTATAGCCTTCTTCAGCACACATTGAAATGGAATCATATCTCCAATTTTTCATATTCTCTTTTAGCTTCAGCTCCTATTAATCTTTTATCAGAAATCGCGAATTCAGCAGGATGAACATGTCTTTGTAAATGACCTGCATTTACTATTTCCTGTGGCTGTGATCCATTTTAATGGTTCTTGCTCCAAAATCTTGCAAGAGTTGCAGTAATAACAGTAAAGATTTCATGTAAAAAAAAGAAACTCATTACTTGGAAGGAGTATAGTCTTTTCTCAACTTGAGTCAATCAAAGGAATACCATAAACTCATATTCAAAGACTACAAAGCGCAGGTCTCTAATTTTACAACATGAGTTCACAAGTTACTTCATATATATAATGTACCCCTACAGTCTTTACAACAACAATAACATACCCGATATAATTCCACAAGTGGGGTCTGTGGAGGGTAGTGAGTTCCAGTCTTACCCCTACCTTGTTTAGGTAGAGATGTTGTCTCCGATAGACCTTCTGCTCAAAGCTAGCATACATAATCATAACAGTATAAAAAAAGACATACAGTAGTGAAGAAGTCATAGGAGAGAAGCAGTAACACATCAAGATAATAGTAAAATAATAAAGACGCTCGGCTACCTACTAACCTTCTGCCTTTTCTTAAATACTTCAGTGGATTGAAAAGGATGGACATGTCGTGTTAGGATATGAATTCCTTTCTTGATTATTATGTTTTCACCTCTGTGAGATGAGATGAGATGATTAAACAAATAAAAAAAGTGATATCAGATAGAATGTTGATGAACCAATGAAATTAACAACCATTGAAACAACTATAATCAAAGTAATAAAGCAGCAAACCAGTTTTATCTTGCAAGAAAGAGTTAAAGAACAACCAGAAACCAGGTTTAACAAGTTGGTTCAATTTTTCTATTTAATACCAAACTCATTCTGATTCTGTAACACCTAGACCAAAATCTTAATATTGGTCTAAACTCTAAACCAAAGTGAAAATAAGCAGCTAAAATATACTTGGAAATATGAACTTCTGCTTTACATGTGTACTTTTAGCCTATTTCTTTTCACGTCGTATTTGCCATTTTTAGCACTTTGTCATGTAACAATTAGTCTAGCAATTGACTGGTTAACGTATTGAGATTAATAGACTTCAAGTTTAAGTCTTATAGGGAGTACGGTTGTGACAAATTAAATGCCATGGTATATAAATCAACTATTTTTTTTTAAATTATTCGAA
The DNA here is from genome assembly GCA_000715115.1 of Nicotiana otophora. Lineage (NCBI taxonomy): Eukaryota > Viridiplantae > Streptophyta > Magnoliopsida > Solanales > Solanaceae > Nicotiana > Nicotiana otophora. Next base: position 49,565 of record AWOL01S0001016.1, on the reverse strand, counting down.
AAACCAAATTTGTATATTTGTTTGCTAACCTATTTTTTGGGTGGTTTCAGTTTCATGATATGTCTGAATTCTGATCATAATTGACTTTTGTTAACTTTCACAAAATTCATATTTGAATATTTATATACAAACCTGAAACGATATATATATATATATATATATATATATATATATATATATATATATATTAATAAT
>AWOL01S0001016.1:28683-47519 GCA_000715115.1 Nicotiana otophora | reverse complement strand
TATATATATATATTAATAATGTTTCTTTATAGGGAAGTTGCACATTTGACCAGTCGACCAAAAATTATTACATTCACCAAAATATACAAAAAAATATGTATGTTATGTATTAAAATATAAGACTAGTAAAAAAAAAAATAAAGAGAACGAACTTATGTTATAGGAGGGGATAGTGCAATTTATGCTTTAAAAACATCGTATGATCCAGATAAACTCCTTTTAATAAATCATGTAATATATGAAATGTGAATTACTTTAGTTTCGTGAACTGAGTTCTGGTTTTATGATTTCTTTTTATTGAACATTCTTCCCTCAATATCTTTTTTTTTCCTGTTTATTATTTGTTATCGAATTCGTTCTTAAATTAAGATCCATTATTCACCAAAAACTATAGTATTTGGTTGCCTAACAATGAAATTTATTTTTATAATTCTCCTTTTTGGGATCTTTACTCAAATAGCCGGCCATATTCATTGTTTATTTTTTCTAGCCATATATATAGATTATACATAATTATACACGTATAATACATAAATTATGCACATATTATACCTCTACCGTCTATTTTTAGTTTAAACAACTGGGTGGGCTGCTATTTGGGTTAATTCTTTTTTTTTTTTCAAAAATAGCATGAGATAAGAGATATGATCCAGGTCCATTATGGGCTAAAATGAAGACACAAGCCCAAGCCCAAGACCATAAGAAAACCCTACAAATTTAATTCCCGTGTGGTTTACTCTTTATCTTTTGAAGTTAATTATAAAGGAATTTTCAGAAATCACTATTGTTTAGTGATTATTAACTTCTTATAGCTACCATATACATAATTACTTCTTATAGCTACTATTCAGTCGTTACGGTAGTATTCGTTGTATTCACGTTGCTGTATTCATGAATACAACAACAAAAAGCGCCTAAAAATCAGGGTAGTCCAGTTGTACGCGCATGTATTCACATGTATTCGCGCCATGCATTCATGAATACAGCAACAAAAAGCGCCTAAAATCAGGGCAGTCCAGCTGTACGTGCATGTATTTATATGTATTCGCGCTACTGTATTCATGAATACAGCAGTAAAAAGTGCCTAAAATCATGGCAATCTAGCTGTACGCGCGTGTATTCACATGTATTCGCGCTGCTATATTCATGAATATAACAGCAAAAAGCGCCTAAAAATCAGGGTAGTCCAGTTGTACGCCCCATGTATTCATGAATACAGCAGCAAAAAGTGCCTAAAATCAGGCGGTCCAGTTGTACGCGCATGTATTCACATGTATTCGCGTTGCAGTATTAATGAATACAGTAGTAAAAAGTGCCTAAAATCAGGGCAGTCCAGTTGTACGCGCATGTATTCACATGTATTCACGCCATGTATTCATGAATATAGTAACGACAATCACCTTAAAAATAGGTATGTCCAGCTGTATAAGAGAGAGAGGAAAAACATAAATAGCATATTTCATGGCTTATTTCATGCTTTAATGGTAGTATATACCATAAATACTTATTTTGCTATAAATATAAAAGGTAACTATTGAAAATAACATTTTAAAATAATTTTAATTTATAATAAATACGGTGTATACCTTTGCTATAGGTGGTAAAATTTCCTTAGTTATATTCAATTTTCATTTCAATCTTAGAGGCTATTTTTTTTGGGAGGCTATACTATGTAATCTCCCCTTTCTTTATTAGTTTAAATTGGTGAAAGAAGAAAATTGCTAATTTCAAAAGAATACTTATTATATGTGCTATTGAATTTCCGGGGCAAGTGCATAGATAGTCATTCTCAGGAATGCTATTTAGAGATTAGCCAATACTTATTTTGTCCTGAGTTTTTTAAACTAAAAATCTTAACTTCAGGACAATTCATAACATTTTTATCTTGAAACTTTAAACTGAAAAACTGAAATTCAGGATGCACTGACTAATTTTTAAATAGCAGCCTTTTAGAGTGGCTACCTGGTATCATTTCTACTGAATTTCCGCAAATGGGATTTAGAAGAATTAACCCAAATAGTCGTCCATCCAATTGCTTAACTAAAAATAGCCGGTGGATGTATAATATATGCAAAATTTATGTATTATATGATTATGTGTAATCTATGTATATGGCTACAAAAAGTAAACAATAAATATAGCCGGTTATTTGTGTAAAGATCTCGATTTAGGGCCTTTATGAAGCCCAATTACTAGCAACTGATTGGGTTTCATAACTGTTACTATTGGACTGGAAAAATCGGCACATTTATGTCCAATAAATTGGATGGTCATCGTTTGGTTTTTGGATCAGAATATCATTTTACCCAAACATTTTCTTTGTTGGATATGGACATGTCTAAATACTCTTCCATACAACAAAAATGTTCTATTTATCTATGTTATAAACTCTCAAAAAAGAAAAAGACACAATAAGAAATTACGAAGAGGTGAATCTAAAATTCTAAATCAATAAGTCTGAAATACTAGAATATTGTGATAACTCGTGTTCTTAGTGTGTTTATATACACAGAGAGCCAATACAATTGAGTTTGTCTGTCGCGGTTGTTGAAATGATGGTAAATTCCCCTCCCCCCTCCTCGGGTTATTCTAGATGCTTATTTCATAGCATATGTGCATGTGTATATTTGTATGTATACATACATGCATGTTATACGTATACGCACATTATTTATGTAACATATTTTCCTCTAAAGATTCCAAATAAATTAGTGAAGGATCACACTTCAAGGGTGTAAGGTAGACAGACTATACTAATAAAAGCATTAGTGGCTGCTTCTACGGCTTGAACCTGTGACTTATAGGTTACAAAAAATGAATTACTGAAGGATGTAACATATTTTTATACTTTACTAAGATTAATACATGATTTTACCTTAAATATACTTAACCATGATTATCTAATATGGTTGATGGAATTACAAAAGTATTGAGATATTAATAAGATCATCATTTGCAACAATGCTGGATCACCATATCTATGATCGTAATGAGTTAGTGAGAATATTAACACGCTACTTGAGTACATTATTTATGAATTTGCTGCGTATTTATGGGGGGAAGTGCATGCACGGTTAACCACTAATTAGAGATGTCTTTACTCTTTAGTCACTGTTTAAAATGTATTTACTTTTTAGCCGGTGCTTAATAATTTTTTACCTGCCCGGACGAAAATAGCCCTGTGCTAATATTAAGGCATGTTTTCCTTAACTTCATGAATGTTGTGTAAATATTAATGACAAAGTGTCCTGTATTTGCGCTTTCCGTTGTTAAACTTTAGGACATCATGTCCTTAACTTCATATGTGCTGTGTAAATGTTAATGACATGATGTCCTTAACTTCATGTGTGCAGTGTAAATGTTAAGGGCATAATGTCCTTAACTTGTATTTGCACCTTTTGTTCTTAAACTTTAGGACCTCAGGTCCTTAATTTCATATGTGTAGTGTAAATGTTAAGGACATGGTGTCTTTAACTTCATGTGTGCAGTGTAAGTGTTAAGGACATAGTGTCCTTAACTTTATGAGTGTTGTGTAAATATTAAGGACAAAGTATCATGTATTTGCACCTTCCGTTGTTAAACTTTAGGACATCATGTCCTTAACTTCATATGTTGAGTGTAAATGTTAAGGACATGGTGTCCTTAACTTCATGTATGAAGTGTAAATGTTAAGTACACCATGTCCTTAATATTTACACAACACTCATGAAGAAAGGGTAAAAACGTCTTTTCGTATTAATTTTAATAGAGTAGTGATTATTTTTTCTCAGCATTAAAAATACTGAATAAAAACTAAATATCATGTTAAAAAGTGGCTATCCCACGCCATTTCTACGTATTTATGTGGTCTTAAAATGATTTTCTACTTCATTATGAGATTTCTTTGTCCAATAAAGAATTTTGGAAATGTACTTCAAAATTGTTTTTTATATATACACCTTCAATTATCCCCAACTATAAATTAAACATCTAAATTATGACTAACTTCAAACTTCTAATTGAAACTCAACCAAATCTAATTATCAAGCGTGGATAGTGGGAAACAAAACCTCTTTATCTCTTTATTTTCTTTTGCAAGTACAGATACAAATCACAATTGTATTAACTCAACTTTGAGATTCTCATATTATAATAAGTGTGTGGAATCGAGGATCATTTTCTAAATACTTTTAAAAACGAGAATAATTTTTAAAGACCAGTCCCTTATAAGGGGGCAAGGGAGAAATGCAAGTAATGCAACGGAGGATTCACATAAAACGATTAACTAAAATTAATTAATCCCAAATGGGATAATTTTGCCACAATTAACCTAAAGTTATTTAACTTTATCTGCAGATCAATACCATGTAAAATATTGTTAGAGAGAGGTCATTGACTAACATTGAACAAATATTTTTTTCAAAGAACTCTTCTCAGGATCATGTGATCACATGAATTCCCATGTTTTCTAATTGATTCCCCTTATCTTATTTAACGGTCATTTGGCTCTGTCACATGATATAAATATCAAATATTTTAATGGGTTTCAGTTATTACAGTTATGGAGTTAGTTGCATTAGAATATATAATCTTATAGTACACTCACACAAGTATATAATTTTTTTATAAGAATTTTTTATTAACTTATTATTTATATAATTTTAGTTGTGGGGGCAAATTGTTCTTGGGAAATTAAATTTTGAATCTAACTTCAGAGTTTAGGTTCTTTGGATTGAGACATGTTGATTAAAGGACCTGTGAAACTTGTCCTTTGAACATGAAATCTAGAAATGGCTTCAGAACAAAGTTAGAAATCTAATGCTACTAATTAGTATCATCTTAATTCAATGAACTGTTAAGGGATTCAAGACATATTACTGGAGAAAAAGTACTTTCCCCAAGAAAGGAAAAAATGATTGTACAACAAGTTATTCCAAGATGGTCTTGTTTAGGATTATTTATGACAAACTCCATCGTATGATATTAAAAGTATAGGTCTTATTTATTTGGATTATGTACTATGGTATTAAAACAATGGGATTTTTTCACTTGTAACCCGCGTAAGAAATTATTTATATTTGGTAGCCAAAAAAGTGTATAAAATTTATATTTTTTGTGTATATAACATAAACAATATATATATATACAAAAAATATATATATTTTTCGACGATTATTTTAAGAGAGACTATACAATGTTATTTTTTCAAAGAAAAAAAATTGGCACAATTGGTTCAGAATTGGGTAAATCTATATGATAATTATTAATCGGTAACTGGTAAATATGAATGAAGTAAAAGACAAAAGACCTCTTCTAATTTAGCATTAACCAAATTCCATTGATAAATTAAACGCGATCAGTTAGATCTTAATTTTGTGCCATATCTCAAAACCTTTTGTTCTTACAATTTCACTATTGTAATTTTGATTCTCGAGCATAAAATTTTAAATATCAGAGTTTATATTTGACTGGAAAAATAATTGTCTAATGAATAATGAAAAACTAACGCGGTTAGTCTCAAACTTATATCTTGATAGTCAATTTTGATATAAAGTGTATTGTGATATGATAGTCCTATTAAAGGAAAAATCCATAAGACAACGACCTAGATTTGAATACTTTATCAAATAATTACTTCATCCTAATTAGCCTTTATAGGTTTCAACCCTGTGAATTAGGTCAATCTCTTCCTCAAAGTAGTACAAAATATATACAGCCATCACCAAAAGGTTTAGTCAGATATTATAAACAATTTTTTCTTACATAACTATAGCTCTTGAGTTCGAATACTGAGAATATTGAAGTTTCTTTCAATAGAAAGCACTTTATCCGTATAACGATAGAGACTTGTTGACGCAAATCTAAAAATTAACCTAGTCGATAGATTTTGGATATATAACAGACTTCTTTAAAAAGACAAAATTAGAAAAGAAGTAGACAATAAAACCCAAGCCAAATTTCAAGTGGACAATAAAACCCAAGCCAAAGTTCATCGCATAATATCTCTACGTTATATTCTTCTCTTTCCGTTCCTCTTGAAATTACAACATAAATGTGCAGACAAAGTAAACCTTAAAATTAAGGACAACACGAAGATTTTAAGGGGTTTGGTAAAATTCAAGAAAGATTTTGACTATTCCCTAGATAATGGCTAACATAATTGAAAGGGTTAATACATATTTTGACTAGTAGAAAACAGGTCTTCATTCATTCAAATCCTACCTATTGACCTCATTAACTGAATCTCATTATTGGAAAAACTGCCTCAATTGAATGTGCAAGGAATGATGCAGCTAAATATTAAAAATATGTGCTCTCACACATGCATTTCTATGGCCAATGCCAATCATAAGTGTATCAAGTTTAATTAACAAAAAATAAACTCTTTTGCCCTTTTCCCCTCCTTTTCTTGTGTCTTTTGACCATGGCTTCTATAATTAGAACATGGCAAATGATTTAGATACCAACTTGTGTTTGTTAAATGCTCAAATCACATGCATTTAGTATATAAGAAAGTATTTAGCTTATTAATATGCTAACTCCAACTTATTTTGCACTTTTCAATGAATTAATTAACATTGGGCAGGGCTTCTCACTCAGTGGCGGACCCACCTTATAGCAAGATCGTAAGAAAAATATATTGTATTATTTTTATGTAAAAAAAAATATATGTATATAATATATTGACTCCCCTTAATTTTTTCGTATGTTTACTTTTATATGTTTTGAAACCTTTTAATGAAAATTCTGGCTCCGTCACTATTTACACCGTGAAAAAAAGAAAATCATTATTGGTATTTCTCCGTAAACAAATGCCTAGAAAATTGGTAGAGAATCTGAGGCATGTTCAGGGACTACTAAGCATGTAAAATAATGTACGACTTAGGTCTAGTTATTAACTTAAACGTTTTATTGTATTTTATTTTCACGTCAAAAGTGTTTATCAATTGTTAAATAAAGATAAAACATCTTACGGTTACGATCTTTAAGGAGTTGTTTGGATGAGGTTACATGTTGTATTATATCGTATTGTTACTTTAAATATAATGTTTGTTTTGGTTATCACTTAAATTTTATTGTATCGTATCGTTAAATCCACCGGTACGTAACGACGAAAAATGTCACTTTATGGAACAACCAATTTAGTGTGGTCACGTCGTTACATTTTTTTTTTCTCATCTTGTCTTTTTTATTATTAAATAATCTTATTTTATCTTTTATCCTATTTTTTTATATAATAATATTACCTCGTACCTTACTTTTTCTTCATAATATTGCAAGTTTATTCTTCATATTGTTGGTGCATGACATCATGAAACGACGACAAATAATATAATTTATCCAAACATTATATATATCAAAACAATACAATATAACATTATACAATACATTATGAAACGATACATTTGAAGAACGTTCAATTGAACAGAATTCAAGTATCTCTACCCTAATCTTTTGAACTGGATCTAACTGTTGAAAACATCAGATTTTATGAGACATATCTTAATTTTCTTGCACGCTACACTATAGTTGTCCGATAGCTAATATGGTGCCAAACAAAACTAATCACAAATGCCATTTTGCCTCAAAACAAACATACCTCTCAATAATAACGCATTAAAGATTCTTTTTGAGGAATTTATTTTTTCGAGATTAGAGTTACACGAAGAGGCAGATTCAGAATTTAAAAACTTTATGAGTGGGGAAGTCACTGAATTTATTGACCATTTGATCAGTCATTAGGTTCGAAATTTAATATTTATATATATTAAGCAGATCTTTTAATACATATACAAGGTCTGAACTAAAACAATGTCTCTGAATCAAACCTTGCACTTTTGATATAAAAGAAAAGCTCAATCATCAGTGAGTTATGACTTATGAGTTATCCCTCAATTCTCTAACGTATTAATGATATAATAATGAATTGCATATGCAATCTCAAAATAGTCTACGACGATTTTCTAGTCTAGTTGACTAGATTTTATGCCGTTTTGTGGCGGTGTTCTTCTAGCTGAAAGTAGAGATTCTAAAAACTTGCTAATAGAAAAATAATTATGTCATAATTAGTTCTCTAACAAAGCGTAGTAACAAAAACGGTGCAGTAATCTTCTCGAAAGACGGTTTTTGCATATTTTATGGACTACTTCACATGTGAAATATCTTTGCAATTCAAAAACACTGCTATAATTTTTTTGCGAGTCGAGGGTCTACTGGAAAGAGTATCTCTACCTCTATAAAGTAGGAATAAGGCTGTGTAAACACTGTCTTCCAAACTCCGCTATATAGGATCACACTGTCTGTTATTATTGTTATTGTTGAGTCGCCACACAAAGTGGAAAAGTGGTCACAAAATTTTTTCGTTGTGACATGAGAGTCCCTAAGAATAGTCAAGTCCCTAAAAAATTGACTTCTAAAGTATTATTTTGTGGCGACTTTGGTCGTCGCAAAAAGTCCATTTTAATGTGGGGAAGGCATCCCAACTCATGTGCAAGAAGATAGAGATCAATAGTACCTCTTAAGATTTTTGAAATTGGAGATGCAAAGAGTGGTTTCATAGGAAATAAAAAGAAGTGGCGTGGAAATTATTATACCAATCAAGATGTGTGTAACTCTGTGTTTGTGCATAACGATACACAACTATACAAATTAATTTGTAATTACTCCTTATTATACGTAAAATTAATTACTTATTTACTTAATCATTGTAACAAATGAATTTATTTTTAAATAATTATATAACTTAATCGAACTAAGCCTCGAACCGACTAAGTTAATCGAGCCGAGCCTCAGTGTCTAAACCTACTAAGAAGTAACCAGGCGGGATAGATAAGGATATCACATATGCTGGGATATCCCATGGGATTAGTTATTCCACATTCTATATGAGATAGTTAATTCTACCGTTTTAGTATAAAATTTATTCCACCACTAGCTAATATTCATAACTAAACATGCATAAATATAATTTCATATTCTATCGAGGAATTAAAATCCTTATCCCAATAATAAAACGACCCCTAAGTACTGAGAAGTGACAATTTATGATAATATAAAAACTAAAAAGCCCTTTAATTTGACTCCCCGAAAAATGAGATTAGGCATTGGAGGAGGAAATTAGGTTACTAATAGGTTACCAGATGTTAGAAGTGTTATTGAACCTTCCTGTGATTCTTTTGGTACTTTAGAACTTCAATTGGTAAGTCTACTAATGTATGTAAGGAAAAGAAGAGTACTCTGAAAAGAGTGAAAGAAGCTAGCTTTGTACTATTGAATCATAGCTGCAAAACGCTTTACTTTTGACTCCGCGTAGAAACAGCATCAAACAAATTTACTAAGTACTAAATATTGATCTACACGTTTGCTTCACCATATGAACCAAAATACTAGTAATAAAAATGTTGCCGAAAATAGAAAGTGGGATTCATAAGATTTTATCCATATATAGTTTTAAAAAGTAAATACATTAAATAAATGAAACTCTCTTTTCAGTAATCGAATTAAAGAAGCAGTGTGAAGAGAAGATTTATGAACACTTTCTACTCTTGCAAAGTGGCATTTAGGCACGGGAAAGATGCCATTTCTAGCCCCCCTTGTAACAATCTGGCTGGAATCACCTTTTTACTATAAGAAACTAGCTGTTGGACGGTGGCACACGGAGTATTTCTTTTATATATATATATATATTATGTAGGTTTCTTGGTATAATTTGGAGGGTGATGATGGGAGGGGAAAGAAGAAAATTAAATTAAATGAGTCCAAAGTTAGTAAAGGGTGTCAATCGGGTCGGGCCAATCCCAGCTTCGGATCTCGTTCCAGGCCAACTTCAGTGAACCGGTCACAGTAGAGGGTGTCAACGGTTTGGTTCGGTCGGTTATTTTATAAAATTTGTAGCAAACCAATTTTTCGGTTACTTTATTTTATATAATCAAAATTAGACATTTTAAAACCGTCTCAATCATCTCGGTTTCTCTTAAGTATCGGTATGGTTCAGTTAATTTTCGGTATTTTTCTTAAAATATCATGTCACAATCGCTAATAGAAGTTAGAACGCGATAAGTTACGTACTTACTTAGGACTTTGGCAAAACTTTCTAGATATTTTTACTGTTTAAAAAACGATAAATCAAGAAAATACTAAAGATAGCCAAAATAAAGATTTGTACCATTGTTCTATACTATACCATAAGATAAATTAAGTTGTAATGACCTGACCGGTTATTTTGAGCATTTGCATTCCGTTCAGCTATTTGAAGTCTTGAGTAGTTTCATATGACGTATTATGACTTATTTGAATCATTGATTTTGGTTTTCAGATGATTCGGGATCGATTCGGAAGAAGGATTCTCATGTTAGAAGATTTGGGTTGGAAGAGTTAACTGAGTTTGACTTTTGACGTAATTGACCCCAAATTGAAGTTTTGATGGTTTCGTTAAGTCTGGATGGTGATTTTGGACTTGGGCGTATGTCCGTATTGTCATTTGGATAATTCTAGGAGGTTTCAGAATGAATTGGCGAAAGTTGGAAATTTAAAGGTTTGGAATGTTCATAAGTTTGACCGAGAGCTGACCTTGATGATATCGGGTATGAATTGTTGTTCCGGGAATTTCAAATAGCTTCGTTTTGTCATTTGGGACTTGTGTGCAAAATTTGAGTTCATTCTGGGATGATTTGATATGTTTCGGCACGAGTTTTGAAAGTTAAAAGTTCAAAAGTTTCTTAAGTTCGATTTGATGTGCGATTTGTGGTTTTGATATTATTATGCGTGATTTGAGGTCTCGAGTGGGTCCGTATTATATTTTGGGATTTGTTGGTATAATCGGACAGGGTCCCGAGAGGCTCGAGTGAGTTTCGGAGGTAGTTCAAATTATTTTGTCTCATGTTGCATTGCTGAAGAAATGTTGGTTCTGGTGTTGGGCACCTACAGTTGGTTTTGCGCAGGTGCGATAGTCGCAGAAGCGAAAATGTGATCACACCTGCGAAGAGGGTATGAGTTTGGAGTCATCGCAGATGCGGAGCTTGGGAGCATCGGTGGCCTCGCAGAAGCGATGGCCTATGGTGCAGAAACGAGATTTGGCGTGGGAGTGGAACAAGACTCGCACCTATGATATCGCAGAAGTGGAATATGTTTCCGCAGGTGCGAGGAGTCTGTGCTTAGTATACTTCCGCAGAAGCGGATGTCAGGTCGCAGAAGCGGCTCATTGATTGCAGATACGAAAGGTCTGGGCGGAACAATATAAACTCGAGGATTTGTGTATTTTTAACATATTTGGAGCTATAAAGCTCGGATTGAGATGACTTTTGAAGCAATATTCACCACATGGACAGGGGTAAGTGTTCTACACTCGGTTGTGATTATATTTCGTGAACCTATCTTCGTTTTTGGTATATGGATTATGATTTTTAAAGAGAAATTGGGGGGGTTTTATCTAAACTTTCCTAAACTGAATTTTTGAGTTTTGAACATCGATTTAGAGTCGGATTTGAGAGAAATTAGAATGGTTGGACTCTTAATTGAATGGGTTGTCGGATTTTGTGAGTTTTGTCGGGTTTCGAGGCGCGGACCCGGGCTTGATTTTTTGGTTGACTTTGAGTAAATGTGTAAAGATTCGACCTTTATCGATTGAGTTTGCTTCCTATGGCATTATTTGATGATTTTGAGTTGCTTTTGGCTAGTTTCGAGCCGTTCAAAAGATAATTTGAGCGGGGTGGCGCTTCTAGTGTATCGATTTGGCTTGTTTGAGGTAAGTGTCTTGCCTAACTTTGTTGAGAAAATTTTTCCTACTATTTGTCATTGTTTGCTACATAGGGGGTGATGCATATATGAGGTGACAAGCGTATATGCATGCGCCAGGGTTAATCATGTTCGGGGGTAAATTATACGATTAATTGTGCCTTGTAGAATTACGTGACCTTCTTATTTCATGTCTTACTTGACTTCTAGATTACCAAGAATATGAAGTCGGTTATACTCATACTACACTTCTGCACCCCGCGTGCAGATTTTAGAGCTGAAGTCACTGTGTGTGGCGGGAGCTGGCATTGAAGATGTACCTGCATTCTGGTTAGAGCTGCCGCTTGATCTTAGTAGCTTTAGATTTTATTAATCTGTTTAGGTAAGCTTTAAACAAATGATGTGTTTATTCTTATCAACTTTTGTAAGTTCTAAGTCTTAGAAGCTCATGATTTGTATTACCAGTCCTTAGGTTATTGTATAAATGTTCAGATAATTCTTCATTGTTTCCTATAAACCTCATTTGGATTGTTTTAACTGTTAGTTCGCTTACCTAGCGGGTCGAGTTAGGTGCCATCGCGACTCGAGGAATATTAAATCGTGATTCCTTCTAGTAATCATTTACTGCTTCGCGTATTCATTTCTTGTACTTTTTTCTGTTATATTGTAGTATTATTCTATTGCTAGTTTACTACACAGGCTAATTCAATAAGTATCTTTTAACTAAATAGTCTCGTCACTACTTCAACGAGGTTAGGCAATATACTTACTGGGTATATGAGATCAGTTGTACTCATACTACACTTATGCACCCTACGTGCAGATTGTGGAGCTGAAGTCGCTGTGTGTGGCGGCAGCTGACATTGAATATGTACCTGCATTCTGGTTAGAGCTGCCACTTGACCTTGGTAGCTTTAGATTTTGTTAATATGTTTAGGTAAACTTCAAACAGATGATGTGTTTATTTGTATCAGCTTTTGTAAATTCTAAGTCTTAGAAGCTCATGATTTGTATTACCAGTCCTTGGGTTATTGTATAAATGTTCAGATAATTATTCACTGTTTTCTATAAATCTCATTTGGAATGTATTGATTGTTGGTTGGATTACTTAACGGGTCGAGTTAGGTGCCATCACGACTTATGGATTTTTGGTCGTGACATAAGCAAAGACAAAAGAAATAAAAATCACACGAGTGGGAATAAAGTAGTTAAGACTGAATTCAAGAATAAAGTTTATTAGAAGATTAAGTAACTACTAAGAAAAATCTAAATCATATGAGAGGAAAGATATTCAACAATGTATAGCTTGCTACTCAAGATTGATGGAATACCTTGTGGCATGCTTCTCAACTATGACTAATTTAGTTTCGATAGAAGTAGCATAATAAGTTTGGGAGTTGAGACTTCGGATTTTAATTAATTATTTGCTTGTAAATAATTTTATAATCACAAGGCCCAAGGAAAAAAAAAATATTTTGTTATTTTTAAAATTAATATATAAAACATATTATATATATAAAATAATTCGATGCGGTTCGGTATTTTTCTGTTTATTTTTGTATAATTAAAAACCTACCTCAATTATCGGCATGGTTATATATTTATATAAAACCCACGATTTTATTAAAAGAAACTTAATATTCAGTACGGTTCGGTTCAGTCAATTATAGCGGTTTTTAAAGACCCATTAACACCTCTAGGACCAGGTTTTGGGTGGAATAAAGCTGTAACGACCCAACTTGTCGTTTTGAGTAATTACTTTCCTTTATACTATTTGAATTCTTGAATAGCTTCATATGATGTATTATGACGTGTGTGAATCGCCGGTTTTGATTTTCATGTGTTTCGGGATTAGTTCGGAAGAATGGATTTCATGTTGGAAGCTTAAATGAAAAGGGTTAACCAGAGTTTGACTTTTATGCAAACAACTCTGGAATGGAGTTTTGATGGTTCCAATAGATCTGTATGGTGATTTTGGACTTAAGAGTATGTCCGAAAAATTACTTGGAAGTCAATAGTTAAATTAGGCTTGAAATGGCTAAAATGAAAATTTAAGTTTGGAAGTTTGACCAGAGAGTTGACCTTTTTAATATCGGGGTCAAAATCCGATTCTGAAAATTAGAATAGGTCCATTATGTCATTTATGACTTGTGTGCAAAATGTGAGGTCAAGCGGACTTGATTTGTTAGGTTTCGTCATCGAATGTAGAAGTTGGATATTTCTAGTCGGTTTCGATGTCGTTTCTTCAAGATTTATGTGGTATCGCATTGAGAAAATGAGCTCCAAATTCAGTTTTGATTGAAGCATTAGATCCGTATTGAAATTACGGAGCTATAGCAAAAAGAATCGTCGAACTCGGACATCGTATGAGAGAGTTATGCTTATTTCCGTGTCGGGAATGATTTTCCGTCGCCGTCAGCGCCCAGGGTAGCGTGGGGCGCTGGGATGTTTAAAGGTACTGGAAATAGCGCCATAGGCAGCGCCCCACGCTACCTGTGGTGCCCGAAACAGCTGAGGCCCTATAAACGGGGGTTTTCTACCATTTTTGACAAAAACAGAGTTGGGGAGCTCGGTTTGGGCGAGTTTTGGGTGATTTTTACGGGTAAACATTGGGGTAAGTGTTCCTTATCCTATATTGATTATATTTCATGATTTACACTCATTTACATCATGAATCCGTGAATTTATGGAAGAAAAAAAATCAAATTTTTGTAAAATCTTTCAAAAATGTAAAATGAAGATTTGAAGGTCAATCCGATGTCGGAATTTGATAATTTTTTTATGGTTGGACTCGTATCGGGATTGGTTGTCGGATTTTATAACTTTTATCAGGTTCTGAGATGTGGGCCCCACTATTGAGTTTTTGAGTTATTTTCGGATTTATTTGTGAAGTTTAGTATTTTCATATAGAATTGATTCCTACACCTCGTGTTGATTGTATCGAATTATTTTGACTAAGATTCGAGGCGTTTGGAGGCCGAATCGCGAGGAAAAGGCTTATTGGAATAAGAATTGCTCGGATTGAGGTAAGTAACACTTCTAAACTTGGTTCTGAGGGTATGAATCCCCGAATTTGGTATGATATAAATTGTTGGAGGTGACACTTACGATAGGTGACGAGAATATGGATGTGCACCATATAAATTGTGTCTTGAATAATCATGTGCAGTTGTAAAATTTAATGAAACATGTTATTATCTGAACATTCTCTATGTGTTAGAGAAATAGAGTTGAGGCTCCTGTTAAAGATCATGTTTAAGCTACATGCCAATATTTTGGGACCCATGGGTTCGTGGTGCTGTTGAATTAATTGTTCAAAAATATACATTTCACACTCAGTAATAATTGTCCATTGTGAGAATATTTATGGGATTGAGCTGCGCAACGCAACATGCCATATTGGCTTTATGTATGTTATTATTGTTCTGGATTGGGGATGCCCGCCTGCAGCAGGCCATAATGGCTTTATACATTATTATTGTTCTCGATCGGGGATGCCCGCCTGCAGCAGGCCTTACTGGCTTTTATTATTAAATGGATCGGGGCTGCCCGCCTGCAGCAGGCCTCATTGGCTTTATTATTATACAGATCGGGATTGCCCGCCTGCAGTAGGCCATATTGGCTTTATATCGCGCTTGGACTGAAGAAGCCTCTCCGAGAGTCTGCACACATACCCAGTGAGCGCAGACTTATAGCGCTTGGGATGTAGGAGCCCCTCCGGAGTTTGTACACCCCCAGTAAGCATAGATGATTATATATATTTAGGGTAGATTTCCCAGGGCATGGACTTGCCTTACTTACTGCTTATATATATATTTGGGATGGATTTTCCCAGGGCATGAACTTGCCTTACTTATTTATATTGTAATAAATTTACCTAGACATGGATCTTGTCCGTATCATTTGAATTTGGGGATAAATTACCCAGGGCTGGATTGGCCTTATACGACACTGGGTGACTGGGTGACTGACTGTCAGTCGACGTGTATTTATATACGGGTTGGAACACCCTGGACTGGATTGGCTATAAATAGTACCGAGTGGCCGAATAATTTATGACCAGTATTTACATGAGGTCTTTCTACTGAGATGTCATATTCCTCATATCATGTAGTAGTGATCTATTTCAATTGTACTGAGTTAACTGTTAAATTTGAAAGCATGCCTACATTTCGTACCATTATTTATATTGAACTGTACCTGCGGAGCCTTGCGGAGCTCGTCATTGCTTTCAGCCCAGAGGTTAGTCTTGTTACTTATTGAGGTAGTTGTACTCATACTACACTCTGCACCTCGTGTGTAGATCCAGGTGCTTTCGGATACGGAGACTGTTAGATTTTAGAATACGATAAGTGGAGACTATCAAGGTATCTGCTTGGCATCTGCTGACCTTGTCTCACTTTCCTGTTCAATTATTGTACTGTTCTATACTTTCGGACAATGATTTTTTTCAGTCATACATTGTATTCATATTTGATACTCATGTACTCAGTAACATCGGGTTCTGGGAGTGTGATATTCGATATTGTGTGTTTCTTCCGCTGAATTTAAGTATTTTGTTCTCAAACTTGAAAGATATGGTGGTTTATTTAGATTGTTGTCTTGCCTAGTAATGAGATAGGCATCATCACGACAAGTGAGATTTTGGGTCGTGACAAAAGCTATCTGACCCAGCCTCCTACCCGCTAAGGGATTTTGTCTCACTACGCTTTCAGGCGTCAAAATAGCATGGGCTAGCTAGTTTTCGGACTAGTAATTGAAAAATAACCAGCATTTTCGAGATAATTGAAAAATAGACACTATTTAATGCGAAGATGCAATCTGGACAAAAATACCCTTAGTTGAAACACGAAAAATTTCATCATAATATGTTGGATTATAAAACTCCTTGAGTACAAAACTCCAGTACATTGTGTTGGAGTTCAAACTTCAAAGACACCTTGTATGCGAATTCCAGTATATTATGCTGGTCTAACTCGTAAAAGTTTGAACTCCAGCATATTATGTTGGAGTTCACGTACAAAGTGAAAGTGCAAGAAGGGGTGAATTGTAGATTTTTCTTTTCTTTTACGAGGTAGTCGACTAACTTGCGTTCTAGTCGACTAGGCTTTTCAAAACTGAATATAAGAAAATAAATTGCAGAAAGCAAATGACACAGAATGTTTTTTACTGGTTCGGATTCAAAGTGAATCCTACGTCAAGCCCCATTGGGTTTCAAGGGTAATCTCTTTCAAGTATGAAGAGGCTTAGTACAGATGGGTTGATATTGTTATACACCAACAGCTTTGTCACTTTGTTCTTCTCTCTTATAATCGATACAATGCCTCACCAGTATTATTTACTCTCTCTTCTTTTTTTAGTTACATATACAATCTATAGCAGACTACAATGCTTGTTTGAAATAGAACAAAAAGATTGAAATTGGGTCGATCAAAGTATATCCTTCCTTGGAATCTTTTGAAAAATATATATGGCGAGTTGGTCTCCATTCTTCACTGGTGATAGTGTAATGATTGAACAACAACCCAAGAGAGTTGATTCTCATAATCAATCAAGATGATTTTATTCGAGAAATAGAATGGTTTTTTCCTTTTATTGCTTCCTTGATTTCCTTTTCCTTGCGAGCCTTTAAGATGAATATTCTCTGATGATCTTTTATGTAGATGATTGATCTTCTTATGCTGGTTGATTGATGCCTTCCGTAAATGGTTGAATCGAATATCCGGTTTCCATAGAACGCGCGGTCACAACAATTATATTCATTGATTCTTGTCGTTGGATCTTGACTTGCACATTTCCCTCCTTTATTTTTGCTTTCATATCTTCTGCTAGAATCTTTCCAATTCTCGTGACATCCTTCTTTTGAATTGGTTTCCTGTAAGTAGAATTAAGTTACTGTCTATCATTAAAATCTATATCTAATAATCTTCCCCTTTTTGATGATGACAAAATACTTAATTCATTTTACTTCCCCTATTCTAGCCGGCTCCCCCTCAACTTAGTGTGAGCTAAGTTGAGTACTTAAAAGTCGATTCCCCCTCATTCAGATATTCCCCCTTACTTAGATACCGCCAGTTAACTTTACTCGGTCGACTGAGTCGTATCCCGCAAGTTAGTATACTATTTGACTTTTGCTCAATCAGTCGACTATATATCTTACATCCTCCAAAGTTGGTGTAATGTTATCACGACCCGAAATTTCCCACCGACAGGACCATGATGGCGCCTAACATTTCACTTGCTAGGCAAGCCAACGTTAGAGAATCTTTAATAATTTCTTATTTTCAATCAATAATTAACAATAATTAACTAAGATGAAATATAATAAGTGCGAAATATCATAAAACTGTATAAATTACTACCACCCGGATTTGGAGTCACAATTCACGAGCATTCTAGAATTTACTACAAGTAATAATCTGAAAGAAATACAAGTGTCTGAATGAAAGAAACAGTAGAACAGAAAAGATAGGCAGGGACTTCAAGGTCTGTGAACGCCGACAGATCTACCTTGTGTCTCTGGATAGCGGACCAATAGTAAAAATATCGATCAACCCGAACCGGTATCAAAGTCTGCACAGAAAGTACAGAGCGCAACATCAGTACAACTGACCCCATGTACTGGTAAGTGTCGAGCTTAACCTCGACGAAGTAGTGACGAGGCTAGGAAAAGACATCCACATATAACCTGAACAGTATAATCATGGTAGTGGCAACAACAGTAAATAAAGAAATAACGCAGAAATAATGGGAAGGGAACATACAGTGGGGGAATACAACATAAAGAGTGAGAATAATGAAAAGGCAGAATTAAACCGGAAATCCTTAAACGAATTGAGCAATTAAAACAACAAGGAAAACTGCACGGCATCACCCTTCGTGCTTTTACTCTCAACCTCACCAAATAATAAATAAGACTGCACGACATCACCCTTCGTGCTTTTACTCTCTTCCTCACAATATAATTAATTCACGCACGGCATCACCCTTCGTGCTTTACACTCTTCCTCACCATATAAATAAATCACGCACGACATCACCCTTCGTGCTTTACACTCTTTCTGACGATATAAATAAATCATGTACGGCATCACCCTTCGTGCTTTACATTCTTCATCACAATA
>AWOL01S0001016.1:0-20774 GCA_000715115.1 Nicotiana otophora | reverse complement strand
CATATATACATTTCAGGACAAAACTGATATAACACATGACTCACAATCCATTCATTGATAGTGGACTCCCCCACTCGGCACGAAGTCATAGTTCACCACGTCCGATGGTCCACAATATTAACCTTCACAACTCGTATAAATCAACCAGATGCCAAGGTACGTTGCACCCCCCACATTATTCACTGGGTGATCTCTTTATACGTCCACATCTTCAGTCGGAAACCACACGTTGAGGCAATGTTTGAGCATCTCTGGCTCCCTCGTAGTTCATCTGCGGCATCACGAACCGTCGACGCACAACTGACACCGAGTGANCGAGCCTAACCTCAGCGAAGTAGTGACAAAGCTAGGACAAGACACCCACATATAACCTGAACATTATAATCATGCTAGTGGCAACAACAGTAAATAAAGAAATAATGCAGAAATAATGGGAGGGGAACATACAGTGGGGGAATACAACATAAAGAGTGAGAATAATGAAAAGGCAGAATTAAACCGGAAATCCTTAAACGAATTGAGCAATTAAAACAGCAAGAAAAACTGCACGGCATCACCCTTCGTGCTTTTACTCTCAACCTCACCAAATAATAAATAAGACTGCACGGCATCACCCTTCGTGCCTTTACTCTCTTCCTCATAATATAATTAATTCACGCACGACATCACCCTTCGTGCTTTACACTCTTCCTCACCATATAAATAAATCACGTACGTNTACACGAGTAGATACAAAGGAATGTGAGATATAGGTTTCAAGCAAAATCATTGCCGCACGATAAAGAATGAAAGAGGTGATATTGTTCCTAAACTTCATAGCCTCTGAGTGATAAGTACAAACGTCTCCATACCGATCCTTCAGACTCTACTAAGCTTGCTCGTAACTCGTGAGACCTATGTCACCTAGGGCTCTCATACCAACTATCACGACCCGAAATTTTCCACCGACAGGACCGTGATGGCGCATAACATTTCACTTGCTAAGCAAGCCAACGTTAGAGAAACCAATTTCTTATTTTCATTTAATAATTAACAACAATTAACTAAGATGAAATATAATAAGTGCGGAATATCATAAAACTGTATAAATTACTACCATCCGGATCTGGAGTCACAATTTACGAGCATTCTAGAATTTACTACAAGTAATAATCTAAAGGAAATACAACTGTCTGAATGAAAGAAATAGTAGAACTGAAAAGATAGGCGGGGACTTCAAGGTTTGTGAACGCCGACAGATCTCCCTTGAGTTTCCGGACTGCGAACCAATAGCAAAAATCTCGATCAACCCGAACCGGTATCAAAGTCTGCACAGAAAGTGCAGAGTGCAGTATCAGTACAACCGACCTCATATACTGATAAGTGTCGAACCTAACCATGGTGAAATAGTGACAAGGCTAGGACAAGACACCCACATATAACCTGAACAGTATAATCATGCTAGTGACAACAACAGTAAATAAAGAAATAACGCAGAAATAATGGGAATGGAACATACAGTGGGGGAATACAACATAAAGAGTGAGAATAATGAAAAGGCAGAATTAAACCGGAAATCCTTAAACGAATTGAGCAATTAAAACAGCAAGAAAAACTGCACGGCATCACCCTTCGTGCTTTTACTCTCAACCTCACCAAATAATAAATAAGACTGCACGGCATCACCCTTCGTGCCTTTACTCTCTTCCTCATAATATAATTAATTCACGCACGTCATCACCCTTCGTGCTTTACACTCTTCCTCACCATATAAATAAATCATGCACGGCATCCCCCTTCGTGCTTTACACTCTTCCTCACAATATAAATAAATCATGCACGACATCACCCTTCGTGGTTTACACTCTTCCTCACAATTCATAGAATCAATAACAACGAGTAGAGAGAAGTTTCACAAAGAAATCAAAATTTTATCAATGATTACTTTCACAATTTAACATCTCAACCTCGAATCAATATTCACAATTTTATCAACCTTGGTGGAACCGGATCCAAGTCTCCCAACATTTCAACAACAACAGTAAGCATGGATAACAAGATTTAAGACGACAAATTTGCAAGAATAGAATTTCACTCGCATGCTATGACTCGACCACAATGCATAAATACTCGTCACCTCAACTATACATCGTATTCAACAACAAAACACTTAATTCCCTCACACAATACCTATTCCCTCAAGCCAAAGTTAGACACAACACTTACTTTGCTCTGAAGGCCACTTAATTCTCAATCACAGCTTTTTCTTTGGAATTCACCTCCAAACCACTCGTATCTATTTAAACTATAGATTTTACGGAATTCCCGAAATCGCTAGTTTCTACCCTAACCCCTAATTCTACCATGAAAACTCTAGATGTTAAGTTGATAATTCAAGAAATGTAACGGGTAATTGAAAGAAAATGGTTTAGAATCCCTTACCAACAATTTGGGGAAGAAATGGCTCTTGGAAAATCGCCTCTACCAGTTTGGTTCTTGAAAAATGTTGAAGAAATGACTTAAACCCGTGTTTAGAGTCTGTTTTAAGTTGCTGGACATGCCTTCATCGCGTTCGCGAGAGTCCTGTCGCGATCGCGATGCACAGCGGCCAGAGGCCTTCACGTTCACGAGTCTTTCTACGCGTTCACGTAAGGCAACTCCCCCTAAGCCTTCATGTTCGCGACCTAGTGGACGCGTTCGCGTAGAAGAACATGACCCCCTCCCCCAGGTCCCTTAAACTATCGCGTTCGCGAAGGGTACCACCCCAACGCTTCGCGTTCGCGAAGAAGAAAATTCCCCGGCCCCTATTGTATCTTTCGCGTTCGCGGCACTACCTACTCGAACGTGAAGAAGGGCACACCAGAACATCTGCTGCACCACAATCTTAGATGTTCTAAGTGGAAATCACCCCGTAACCTATCCGAAACTCACCTGAGCCCTCGGGGATCCAAACCAAACATGCACACAACTCTAAAAATATCATACGGACCTGTTCGCATGATCAAATCACCAAAATAACACCTAGAACTCCAAATTTAGCACCAAATCGAATGAAATTCTTAAGAACACTTTAAAATTTCTATTTTCTCAACTAGACGTCTGAATCACGTCAAATACACTCTGTTTCTCACCAAATTTGACAGACATGTCTTAAATATCATAATAAATCTGTACCGGGCTCCGGAACCAAAATACGGACCCGATACTAACAATATCAAATATCAATCAATTCTTAAAAATAAATAATTTTCCAACTTTTAATTTTCATCAAAAATTCATAACTTGAGCTAGGTACCTCCGAATTCGATTCCGAGCATACGCCCAGGTCCCATAATCTGATATGGACCCACCGGAACCGTCAAAACATGGATTCGGGCTCGTTTATCAAAAATGTTGACCGAAGTCAACTGAAATCAACTTTTAAGGCATAAATTTTTTTTTTTATCAATTTTCAACATAAAAGCTTCCCGAAAACATGCTCGGACTGTGCACACTAATTGAGGAGGGTAAAAATGTGATTTTAAGGCTTAAGAGCGCAGATTCGAGTTCTAAAACATAAGATGATCTTTCGGGTCATCACAAATATATTATACTTCTACCCCTTTGGCATCAATCAAAAAGAGAGCTAAGTAAGATTAACTACTAGCTGATAAGATTAGCAGATAATATGCTTAATTACAGTCATCCATAGAGTATCCAAAAAACTTGCAAAAGAAAATTATCTAGAGAGATCAAAAGAAATTGTCTAAACAACCAACACAGATTAACGATGGAGGAAATAGGTAAGGGTGTTGCAGGTAGCTTCTTTGAGTCGATCAAAACTAGAGTTCATTGTGACAGAGACTCCATCCACTCGATCATACACCTCCTTAAAAGCTTTCAGTGCCTTTTCTGCAGTTTTCATCACCATAACTCTTAACTTGGACACGTCAGATCCTGTTTCCTTTGCAATTGCATCCAACTGAGGTTTGAGTGGCCAGCAGTAGTTCTTTGGCGGCATTCAGCTTGTCATCAAGTACAGTTATCTTTTCAATCAGCTCTAGATTATTAATGGCAGTCTGAGAGGTATCAACCTTTACCTTGGAACTGGAGGGGATCACTTTGGCTTCAACTTCATGCTTCTTTACCCAAGTACCATCCACAACGACATATCCCTTACTGACAAACTTCCTATTGTTATAGCACTTGGAAATAGATACATAGGGACAGTTAGAGAGAGGGATATATAAGGCCTCGAGGAGGTGAGTAATGACCATCTCGTAGGGTAGGCTTGAGGGATCTTCAATACATTCAATCATGAAGTTTATTACCCAGGAGGACAGTTTCATCTTGTGCTTGGTGAGAAGACAGTAGATCAAAAAGGTGTCCCTTTGAGACAAAGTGGTGTAGTAACCAATTCTAGGAAGAATAGTGGTGGCAACAATATGGGCAATTGTTTTACCTTTGAAGGATACGAACATATCTCTATTGGGAGAATCCCATTATTTTAGTTCGGACCCCAGCGCACTGTTCAGGTCTATCTTCACCTTCTTTGGAATGTACGTTGTTGTTCCTTCTTCCATGGGTAGCTTCCTAGTGCCTTTTCTACTCGAGCATTGTAGGAGATGATTTATTGAGAAGACGAGAAACCCTCAGTGTGGTCATAGCCAATAGGGACTGGTTCTGATGGTTGAGAAGGGGTTTTCGCTTTGGACTAAGTGCTTTTGCGAGTGGAAGCAGAGGGATAGTTTTGAGGCTTTAGCCACTGGAGAGGTTGATTGAATGGTGTATACAGAGAACTTCAGAGGAAAGGCAGACTTATAGAGGTGGAGAGAGGAGTGAAGCGACATGACTGAATCGACATGACTGACGGGGCAGAGAAAGGCAAAAGACGTGACTGATTGATTTAGTTTCCATCTCGGTAAACCAAAAAGGCGGAAAGAATGGCTAAAGACGGAGGTGCATAATTAATGCAACAGGTAGTAATAATAAAATAATATAGTACAAAAGATTTTTTTACCAAAAGTAATTTTGACATGCAATCTTTTAAGTAAAACAGAAATTAAAGCCTTATTAGGAAAATGTAATAAAGCCACGTAAATCCATAAGGGTTTGACACTTATCCTCTAGAAGAGACTTAGTAAAAATATCAGCTAATTGATTTTTCATGTTAACAAAAGAAAATTCAATGTCACTCTTAAGAACATAGTCTCTAATGAAATGATGCTTGATATCTATATGCTTTGCTCTAGAATGATGCACATGATTTTTTGAAAGACATATAGACTAGAATTATCACAGAAAATTTTAACAGTCTTCCAAAGTAGTTGAGCACCGCATTGTCCAATGGAAATATATTCATCTTCAGTTGTAGATATACTTGTTAATTGGGCCGGGCTGACCCGTTTAAAACCCGGGTCAGCCCGGTACTATAGCGTGTGGGCGGGCTGGGACGATTGGGCGGGGAGCGGGTTTCAAACGAATAGTTTTTTGATACCGGTGCACCGGAACCCGCTAAGCTCGTTAACGAATTTTTATCGGGCTACAGCCCGGTTCAACCCGGTATCCGTTACAATTTTTTATTTTTTTTAATTTTAATTTTTTTTCCTGGACCGTTGCCAACGGTCAAGTTCAAATATGACCGTTGGCCAACTGCTCGTTTTTGCAGAAATGGCCATTTCGGCCTACCCTCTTAAGAAAATAGCCCCTACACCCCTAATATTTGATAAATTATAATTTTAACCTTTTAAAAACTATAAATAGCCCCCCGTCTTCTTCATTTTTCCTCACAATTCACTCTCTTACTACTCTAATCCTCTCTCAATTCTCTGTTGATATTATTGATTATTGTTCTTAAATTCTCAATTACTTATTATTTCAAGTTTCATCAAATATTTAGTTTATCCATTATAAAATTATTATTATCAAATATCAAGTATTCAAGTGAAGTGTGGTATCAACTATCAAGTATCAACTATCAAGTATAGATCTATCAATTTGAAGTTTATTTTTGATATCAAATTTAGTGCGGCATCCGAAATTCCGGTACACTCATTCCATATCTTTCTCTTCTTTGGTGTATACTTATTTTATTATTTAGAATTATTAATTTAATTTACAGAATGGATATATTTAGATCAGCCAAAAAAGTATGCAATAGTAGAGGTGGTAGTAAGAAAACTTCTAAAATATCAAGAGGTGGTGCTTGTTCTTCTAGTAGCTTTACATATATTTCTGAAAGTTCACCTGAAAATTTAAATGTAGATTATGAGCGACTTCAAGAAAATTATGGTATAGATGATAATTTAGATAATATTCAATCACCTGATAATCTTGAAACACACCAGCTACACCTGGTAATGCTAGTCTCAAAATATTAGGGGTGGAAGTCGTGGTAATACAAGTAGGCCTTTCCTCCCTATTAAGAAGAATCTAAGATTAAGAAGTAAGTGTTAGAAGTTTTTTGACAGACTAGAAGAAGATAAAAATTATGTAAGATGTAGAATTTGTAAGGATATTTATAAACATGAGATCGGTAAGGGAGGGGGAACGGGTCAACTTCGTAGGCACATGGTAGACAACCACCCTCTTGATTGGGGAGTAGATGAGGAAAATGGGCCACAAAAACTTAATCCAGGTACTGGAGGGTTAATGGGTAAATACGATATTAAGAAAGATCGGGAAGAATTAGCTAAAATAATTGTTTTAGGTTGTTTACTTTTTAGTTTTGCTACTTCACCATATCTTGTTACTTATATTCAAAGAATTTACAACCCTTTGTTTAAAGGTATTCCTAGAAGTACTTGTAGAGCTGATATCTTTAGGCTTTTTGGACAATATCAGACATATATATGTTATTTGTTCGCCAGTCTTTCTTGTAGAATTTCTCTTACTTCTGATATTGGTCGTGCTGTAAATAGTAATGATTATTTGATAGTTATATGCCATTGGATAGATGATAATTTTTGTATGCAAAAAATATATTATTGCTTTTAAATATGATGAAGATCAAAGTCATACTGGTGCATTTGTAAGTAATACTATCCATAAAGTTGCTATATTTTATAATCTTGCAGAAAAAATTTTGTGTGTGTCATTTGATAATGCTTCTAACAACAATGCTGCTATTACAATATTAAAATTACATCTACACCCACCACTTCCTGAAATATTTCATGTTAGATGTGCATGTCATATTTATAATTTGATTGTGAAGAGTGACCTTGAATTATTTAGAGATGATATCACTTTAGTTAGAATAACTGTTGGTGTAATTCAAGGAAATAATAGAAGTGCTAGATTAAATGCATTTAAAGAAAAATGTGTACACTATGGACTAAACCAAGAATGATGCCTGAAGAAATAGTTACTAGGTGGAATTATACTTATTTATTCTTAAAATATTATTATAAATATAGAATGCCTATAACTAAAGTTGCTAATTCTCATTGTACCGATCCTAGCCGTTTGTTAACATCTAGAACTTGGGATGTCATTGAAGATGTTGTAAAGTTTTTACAAAATATTTATGTGGCTACACTTGAGTTTTCTGGAGCTTATTATCCTACTATTGCAAATGGTTTAGTTCATATTGCTGAAATTTCTCTTTTACTACATAATTTGAAGAAGAAAGAAGGATATACTTCTATTGTTGAATCTATGCTAGATAAGTTTAAAAAGTATTTCTACCCAATTCCCCCTATTTACCTAATTTGTGCTATTTTAAACCCTTCTATCAAAATGGCCACTTGTCGCCAATTAATCAGTGCTTTATATTCTTATATGGATATTGGACCAACTGAAACTCCTGATATTGCCACTTGTATTTCTGATCTACACAAACATTTAGAAACATTATATAATTATTATTCTAACATTGTTGATTCTTCTTCTGCTGTAGATGCAAATATTCCTTCAAGTTCAGTTTCAACATCCGGGACCAGTGCTTTGGATGATAATGATGGTGTTGAAGATTATTTGATTTGGTATACTAGGGGAGCATCAACAAACCAGTAGCAGGAATATTGATGAACTTCAATTCTACTTGCAAAAGTCAGCAGATCCCCGCACAAAGGAATTTCTACCACTGGGTTGGTAGAGGAGCAACTCAAATCAATTTCCTGTTCTTTCGGCCATGGCTCGAGACGTGCTAAATATGCAGATTTCAACAGTCATATCAGAGAGCACATTTAGCCAAGCAAGGCAGCAACTAGGAGATACCCGTCATTCATTGGGCAGCAACGCTTTGAAAATTCTAGTGTGCTTCAGAGATTGAATAAGCCCAGAACAGTGAAATCAAAGGTGTGATGAGGTAGATGAAGCGGAGGATCAAGAAATTGGAGATATAATGATTTATGGTTCCGATTCAACCAATGCTGGAAACCAAGAACATCATGTTGACATGGATGAACTTACAAAAATGATGCAAAGCATGTGATGTACTATTTCTCTTTTTTATAATTGTTGTAAACTTTTAATATGCAAGTTCAAAAATAACAAAATCAAAAAAGAACTTGCAACTTAATTTGAAGTATTATATATTATTCAATAAAAATATCAAATGAAAGCCTTCGAAGCTTGATCCTTACATATTGCCTATTGGTCTTATTAAATAATTTTTTGTAACCACTTACTTTTAAATTTCAATTTTAAAATTATAAAATTCAAATTTCAAATTTAAAACTTTAAACTTTAAAGTTTAATTCTAAACCTTAAAAGTTTGCAAACACTTAAGTATCAATAACATTGAATAAGAAAATCAAAATTTACTTTAAAAAAAATAGCACGGTCCGGTCCAACCCGTTAAGCCCGAACCCGGACGGACAAAAACACCCGAAAAAGTACAGCCCGCTAATTCAGCCTGCTAACAGCCCGGAACGTTAAACGGACAGGTTGATTTTTTTTGTGTACAGCCTGTCCCAGCCCGCCCGTTAAACACCCATAGTTGTAGACAGTGCAATTGATCCTTGTTTCTTACTGTTCCAGAAAATAAGTGATTTGCCAAGTAGTTGAAAAGTTCCAAATGTGGTTTTCCTGTCATCTTTATCACCGGTAAGATCTGCGTCTGAAAACCCTTCACGCTTAAAATTGTTAAGGCGTGGATACCATAATCCATGTGAAGTAGTTCTAATAAGATATCTAATAATTCGCTTCACGACAGTTAAATGTGACTCCTTGGGAGCTGCTTGGAACCTGGCACATCTATATATGCTAAACATTATGTCAGGATGACTAGTGGTTAAATAGAGTAGAGATCCAATCATTCCAGGATATTTTGATTCATCTACTAATTTTCCTTCTTCATCTTTATCAAGTGATGTAGCTGGAATCATGGGAGTCCTAATTGCCTTGGCATTGTCCATTCCAAATTTTTGTATTAGATCATTTGTGTACTTTGTCTGATATATGAAGATCCCTTCATCTGATTTCAAACTTACCAAGATTATCCGTTCCATTGTTGTGGACAAAGCATTTGCTTCCAAAGGGGTAAGAGTATCCAATGTTGGGTTTCTTACCTTTCTATAATTCATATGGAGTCTTCTTCAAAATAGGTCGAATTAAGCATTTGTTAAGAATATTGCAAGATGTGCTAACTGCTTCTGCCTAGAAATGATTTGGGAGGGAATGTTCTAGTATCATGGTTTTTGCCATATCCTGTAGAGTTCTGTTCTTACGTTCAACCATTCCATTTTGTTGTGGTGACCTAGGTGCTAAGAAATTATGAGCGTATCCTTGACCATTGCAGAATTCTTAAAAGCTCTGCTTTCAAATTCTCCTCCATAATCACTTTGAATAGTTGCGATAAGATGCCCCTTTTCTCGTTCAATTCTTTTACAAAAAATCTCAAAGTTTTTTAACGCTGCATCTTTATGAGATAAGAAAATCACCCATGTAAAATATGAGTAGTCATCAACAATAACAAGAGCACATTGTTTACCTCTAATGCTGGCAGTTCTAATAGGTCCAAACATGTCCATGTGAAGCAATTGTTAAGGCTTGATAGTAGACACAATGTCCTTAGTTTAGAAAGAGTTTCTAGTTTGTTTACCAATTTGACATGCATCACATACATGATTTCTAGAAAAATTGAGCTTGGGAAGACCAATAACTAAATCATGCTTGGAGAGCTTTGTAATTAGATGCACGCTTGCATGACCAAGTTTTTTATGCCAGAGCCATGGATCATCTGATATGGATTCTAAACAAATATGGCTACCTAGATTTTCAATTCCATCAATAATGTAGACGTTTCCATACCTTTTACTAGGAAGAATGATCTTACCTTCCTCATCTTCAATAGCACATCATGTTTTATTGAATTTAACTTTGTACCCTGAATCACACAATTGACTTATACTTAGAAGATTATAATTGAGTCCATCCACAAGATATACCTCTGTAATATTGCAATTATTGCTGAACGGAACTGTGTCAGTACCGACTATCTTTCCTCTTGAATTATCTCTAAATTCTATATTTCCTCCATTTATTTTGTGAATTCTTTGAACATATTTTTGTCACTCGTCATGTGACTGGAACACGCACTGTCTAAATACTATTTTCCTTTGCGACTCTTTCTGTGTTGTTCCTGCAAAATAGAATTATCACATTCTTTTAGGTACCCAAGCTTGCTTGGGTCCTTGTTGGTTTGTTTTACTACAATCAGGGCTATTTTGGGTTTCGAAATCCATCTTGAAACATTAGATTTACGAAATCTACAAGGTGAGTATTTATGTCCAACTTTGTTATAGTAATGACACACATGGGTTGATCCAGTTTTCGATCTCCCACTTGTGTTAGTACTTGTGGACTCAATTCTAGCCAGTCCTTTTCCAATTGACTGGTAAGTCGCCTGGTTAGATTTGACAAAATTATGACTGGTGGACTTACGCATGCCATTAAGTTGCATTTATAATTCTTGAACTTCATCTTGAAGTACATCTCTTTCGATTTCACAGACTTCAAGCTTAAGTTCCCAGTCCTTCTTTTCCTTATTGAGTCTCCTTAGTTCATTCAACATTTTTTGAGACTCCTTCAGGGTAAGGTCAAGAATATACTGCAATTCATTACATCTATCACAATTATAGTATCTTACCTCGCTTGTTTCACCTCGTTCCATGAAACAATGTTTAGTATCTTCCTTGCATTCATCGTCTGATGTATTTTCATCAGTCTAGCAACTAGAGTATTTGTTCATGTCATTTTCCAAGATGGTCATGAAGCACATATTTTCTATTTCTTCGTGTTCTGAACTGTCTTTATCACTCCAGCTTCCGAAGGATTTATTTTTATTGAACCCTCTGGAGACTTTTCTTTTAAGATCTGGGCATCCAGCTTGAACATGCCCATACCTTCCACACTTATAACACTTCCCATCATTTTTATCTTGTTCATTGTATTGCTTGGTTCGCCTAGATGGTATCCTTCCCCTTCTTATGTTTCTATACGTTCTCATCAATCCATCCATGTTTCTTGATACCATAGCAATTTCTTCTTCAAGGACTTCTGGGTTGTCATCAATATCATTTTCAGGTCCTTCAGTTGTAGTTTTGAAGGCAGCTATTTTCTTTTTTTCTTCCTGGCTTGTTTTCTTGAGATTAGTTTTCTCGAATGCTATAATATCTCCCTGTAGTTCATCATATGAAAGTTTGTTTAGATCTTGAGATTCGAGTGCAACTATATTTGTCTGCCAAGTGGTAGGTAAACCCCTTCGGATTTTTCGAACTTGATCACCACTTGAGTAGGATTTACCAAAGACTTTTAGATCGCCAATTATTTTGTGAATCTTGCGAACATTTCCTCTATGGATTGTCCTTCTTTCACCTGAAAAAGTTCATAATCATGAACAAAGATGTTTATCCAAGTTTCTTTCACTTTGATGGTTCCTTAATAAGTGACTTCCAGTTTATTCCATATTTCTTTGGCTGTATCAAAACTTGAAATTTTCTTTTACTCTTCTCAACTTATAGCACTATAGAGCAACTTTCGTGCCTTAGTATTAACCTGAACGATCGCCATTTGCTCGTATGTGTATTCATCTATATCTTCAGGATCAGCGGGTGGTTGAATTGTTGCTGGTAGTGGATAGTTTCCCTTTTTGATAACGCGTCATACTTTGACATCATAGGATTTTGCATAAATTTTCATTCACCCTTTTTAGTGAGAAAAGTGTTTTCCATTGAAGTATGGTGGCCTGACTTGCGACGTTCCTTCTTAAAAGAGTGCTCCAACAGTTACTTGATTTGCCATGATCTTTTCTCACAAACTGTTAAGCAAAACGTGTGAGACATGCTCTGATACCAATTGAAAGTTCAAGAGGGGAGGGGGGTGAATTATAATTTTTTCTTTTCTTTTTCAAGGTAGTCGACTAACTTGCGCTCTAGTCGACTGGGCTTTTCAAAACTGAATATAAAAAAATAAATTGCAGAAAGTAAATGACACAAAATATTTTATATTGGTTCGGATTCAGAGTGAATCATACGTCTAGTCCCCTTGGGTTGTAAGGGTGATCTCTTTTAAGTATGAAATGCCTTAGTATAGATGGGTTGATATTGTTATACACCAATAGGTTTTGTCACTTTGTTCTTCTCTCTTATGATCGATACAATACCTCACCAGTGTTCTTTTCACTCTCTCTTCTCTTCTTAGTTACACAAAAAATCTATAGCAGACCACAATACTTGTTTGAAGTAGAACAAAGAGATTGAAATTGGTTCGATCAAAGTATATCCTTCCTTGGCATCTTTTGTAAAATATATATGGCGAGTTGGTCTCCATTATTCACTGCGTGATAGTGTAATGATTGAACAGTAACCCAAAAGAGTTGATTCGCAGAATCAATCAAGATGATTTTATTTCAGAAATAGAATGGACTTTTCCTTTCGTTGCTTCCTTGATTTCCTTTTCCTTGCGAGCCGTTAAGATGAATATTCTCTGAAGATCTTTTGTGAAAATGATTGATCTTATTATGCTCATTGATTGATGCCTTTCGTAAATGGTTGAATCGAATATCCAATTCCATAGAACGCGCGGTCACAACAATTGTACTCCTTGATTCTTACCTTTGGATCTTGACTTGCACGTTTGCCTCCTTGATTTTTGCTTTCAGATCTTCTGCTAGAATCTTTCCAATTCTTGTGACATCCTTCTTTTGAATTGGTTTCCTGCAAGTAGAATTAAGTTATTGTCTATCATTAAAATCCATATCTAACACAAAGTATTTTGAACTCCAACACAGTATGCTTGAAATCCATATGTAAATAGTTTGAACTCCAACATATGATGCTTGATGTTTTCGCATTTTAACTTGTGGTATTTATATCCAGATTATATTATCGCATAAATAAGTAGCTAAATTTTGATTAATTTTAAAACAACGACTAATTTTTAATTAGCAATTGTAAATGATGCTAATTTAATTTTGAATTTCCCCCTTTTAGGCCACCAGAGAATCCAAAATCCGATTGAAAAGACAACGTGTTTCTTATGAGGCTTCTTGAAGCTAATTAACTTGTGAATTATGTCAAAACAAATACTAATACCTTTCTAAGTCATCCTTTTGTCCGAGTTCAAAAGAAACTATTACCTCAATACTTTTTAGTCTAATTTTACGTAACGTAATAACATTTACTACAGAGTCAAATATCATTAGCTTTGATTGAGACTCATTCAAAAAGGATTTTTTTTTTTGGTAATTAAAAATTTTAATTTTTAAAAGACAGCAGTATAGAGCTCCCTAGCTTCGAATGTGTAAATTATAGTTTCTTATTATATGAAGTCCAGTTTTCAATCCAAAATTCATAAATTCAAAATTTTGAATCCTCCTTTACAAGCCCTCGCATTGATTTAGGAAATATGAAGTAATATTCTATTACACTCACAAATATATGAAATATTGCATAGCAATAGTTGTCGTTTCACCATCAAAGAGTAGGGTAGGATGGATGGAGATTCCTCCACTCTTGACTAGATATTTCGTATTTGAGCTCTAGAAGTGAAAAACCTTCTGATAGGGAACGTTAGTGTTCCCTACACAGGGAAAATTAAAATTAGTTTAGTCAATAAGTTTTGAATAGCGGATGCATAAAGACCAAAAGAAAATTAAGCAATTCCCCTCTCCATGATTAAAATAACAAAATTGACCCCCCCAAAAAATATATCTATAGACAAGAGTAGGTGAACATAAATTCTTTTCTCCCATGGAAAATGTTTGTTATTAGCTAAATATTTCCAATCTTTATCAAATATCAATTGGATCCTTCATCCAAGTTTTTTCCCAAGGCTGATATATTGTAAAGACACGGTCGGTTATTCCGAGAGTTGTAGCCCCGTTTTTCCTATTTCTGCTTATTTATGTGTTATTCAAATATGTTGAGTTGTATCGAGTTGGTAGGTTTGCGTTCGGAGTAGTTTTAGAGTTAAATGAGACACTTAGTCTCTTAGTTAGAAAAGTCGACCGAAAGTTGACTTATGAGTAAACGAGTTCGGACTTGGATTTTTATGATTCGGTTAGCTTCGTTGAGTGATTTTATACTGAGGAGTGTGTCCGGATTATTATTTGGAGGTCCGTGGTAGAATTAGGCTTGAATTGGCGAAAGTTAAAAATCTGACGATTTTGGTCGGCAGTGGAAAAATTAGGTATCGGGGTCGGAATGGAATTTTGGAAGTTGGAGTAGGTTCGTAGTGTCATTTGTGACGTGTGTGCAAAATTTGAGGTCATTCGGACGTGGTTTGATAGGTTTCAGCGTCGTTAGCGAATTATGGAAGTTTAGAAGTTCTTAGGCTTGAATCCGAGGTCGAATTGGTGTTTTGGTGTTCTTTTGGGTGTTGCGAAGGTTTGACTAAGTTCGGGTAGTGATATATGACTTGTGGGAAATATTGGTTGAGGTCCCGAGAGGCTCGGGATGATTTTGGATGGTTAACGAGAAGTTTGGAAGTTGGAAATTTCATAAGACTAAAGTTTCAAGTGAGTTCGCATAAGACCTAACTTCAAATGAGCATAACTCTCATGATACGAAGTTTTATATGGTGTATTACCTATCAAAAGAAAGGTCTATGTGTCTAGTTTCCAACGCTTCAAACCGTTCATCAGTTAGACATTCCTACAAGACGTTATGATCAAATTAACAAAGTCTGGAAAAGTGCGATTCTGCGACCAATTTTGCGATCGCAGAATCATTATGTGATCGCAAAAGTAGTTATGCGACCGCTAAATGGTCGCAAACCTGTCCAGTGAAACCCATTTCTGGGCATCAATTTTGCGGTGCATTTTGCGACCAGCATACCCATTCTGCGACAGCAGACCTACTTTCGGACGGTTAATTTTTCTATTTTCATAACCCGAACCCATTTTGATAAATAGGCTTTGGGACTCATTTTGGAGCAAAAATCTGACCTTTTTTTAGAGAGAAGGGAGAGTGTTCTAGAGAGAGGAAGAAGATCAAGTGCTTTGTTCATTAAGCTCTTGTTCAAGCTTTGAAATCTAACAAGGAAATATCACAAGATCTTCACCCAAGAGGTAAGGTTCTAACCCCTAGTCTTCAATTTCAAGTTTGGGTAAAGATGAGTGATTAAGAGTATGATTCTTGGGTGTAATAGTATCATTTATACATATCAATAAGGTTTATGGAAAGATTGTTGAGTTCAAATGGGTATAGATTGTGTTGAAAATAGTAGAAATCTTCAAGACTTTAATTGAAGAATTGAGGGTCTAGTTGATGGTGGAATTTGATGAATTTTATATGGTTAAATTCGGGAGAAGACGAGGATTATTATTATGCCATTTTTGACTTGTTTTGAGATGTGGGCCCGGGGCCCGGGTTTTTGCCGATTTTGGATTATTGGCCTATTTATGTAGTTTTTCCGTTACAATTCGATTCTTTAGCCTATGTTGATAGTATTATTCTGATTATGGATAGATTCAGAACTTTTGGAGACCGAGTCCAGAGACGAGGGCATCCCGGAGTAGGATTTATTGTTGTTAAGGTAAGTAACTGTTTTAACTCTGACTTTGAGGGTATAAACACGGAGATTTGACATCACGTGATTGTTTGGAAGTGACACCCACGCTAGGTGACGGGCTTGTGTGTGTGCACCGCGAGAGATTGAGATTTGGTCCGTCCCGTTAGGTTGTGAGGCCTAATGGATATTATCTGTGGTTATGTGTTCATTTGTTGTTGAAATTGTTTGCCTTCATGTTAGAGATCATGCTTAGGCTTTATTCATGCTCACATTATTTGCACTCAGTCATAAAAATTATTGTACATGTTTACCTCAGTCCCTATTATTTTGCTGATATGCTGTGATACTTGACGTGGGTTGTGTTTCCTTTATTTGTTGATAATGGTGAGGCTAGAGAGGTACATGACTGAGTGAGGACGAGGGCCTGTTGTGAGGTATTTGATTGAGGCACGTGAGTTGTCCGTGCAGCACGTGAGTTGTCCGTGCGGATCCAGGTATTGATACCATAGCGCGTGAGTTGTCCGCGTAGCACGTGAGTTGACTGTGCGGATCCAGGGATTTATATTATGGCACGTGAGTTGTCCGTGCTTAGTGCTTGGGCTTTGGGAGCCCGTCCGAAGTCTGTACACACCCCTAGTGAGCGCAGGTACCTATTGAGTGTTGAGTGTATTGAGTGCTGAGTACGAGTGCTGAGTGATGGAGTGACATTGCTGTGAGGTTGCATTTACTTTTGTTGTTGCTGCATTTACCTGTTAATTGCTTTGTGGCATTTGTTGGTTTTATGAAATTTACTTGTTTATTCATGTTTATTGTAAATTGTGAAAATAAATAATTGGACTTTTTTGCTTAGCTCGTCACTACTACTCAGCTCCTTAGTTATTTCTGTTACTACTGAGTCGGTTGTACTCATACTACACCCTGCAATTTATGTACAGATCCAGGTGAGTTAGAGCACGGCGATTGTTGAGGTCAGGCCGGCTATCGTTGGAGATTGCAAGGTAGCTGCTAGCGTCCGCAGGACCTTGTTACTCCTTTTATCATTTCTTCTTTTAGACTGTATTGACAGTTAGACATTTTTATTTCATAGTTCATAGATTTAGACACTCATTACTTAGTGACACCCCGATGTTTGGGGCTCGTTTCCGTATTTTCTATAATTATATTTATAGTTGATTTAGTTTATAAAAAATTCAAATGTCGGAAATATTTTATTAAATTCTTATAATCGATTTAGTTGTAATATTTTGGGAAATAGGCTTGCCTTATAACACGATAGGCGCCATCACGACCATGGTTAAATTTTGGGCCGTGACAAGTTCGTATCAGAGCCTAGGTTACATAGGTCTCCCGAGTCATGAGCGGGTTTAGTAGAGTCTTGCTGATCGGTACAGAGACGTCCGTACTTATCTTCGAGAGCCTGCAAAACCCTTAGGAAAATTGCACTTTCTTGTATTCTATCGTGCAGAATTGATTCAGCTTGGAACATAACTCCTTGAATTCCTTCCACGCATTCGTATGCGTACATGAGCGCTCAGTATCGGGTGTGCATCGCCGACTTATGATTCTACGAACAAAGTTGAGATGTGTATTCTATGTTTGTGGTGGTGGGCCAGTTTGGAGGACTTGAGGCCATGGTTAGACCACAGCTTAGGCTCGGTAGCTTCAGTTGTAACCTATACAATTGGACTCATATATCCGATAATGTCCCTACGAGTGGAATTTGTGGCTCGATGAGCGGTGGAATGACTTTGTGGTGAGTATGACGTAACTGCAGAAGGTGTTAAGACGATGTGAATGTGACGAGAAGTGTTTTGTTGAAATGTAAAGAAAGGCCATTGGGTTCTTGATTTTTCATTTTGATGTGACGTACGGTCTCGAGTGTGAATGTTTTGAAGGATCTTTCACGTTGTTAAATTTTTGGGCAAATTAAATTCTCATGTATGTCAATGAGTTTGGACTCAAGAAGAGTAAGTGGTTGTGTAGTAATGGTGGTTGCGAATGGGTATTTTGATGTTGATGGATCGAGAAAGATAATCTTCGAAGAGATTTAGAGTCGGTGACATTCTATTGGCTCTGGTACGACAGAGAAGCATTTCGAGTTGATGCAGCAATTGGGCAGCAAAGTATGAGAGAAGACATGACGGGAAGCATTTCACGGTGGTTGAAGTACTAGCGGGTCAAGTAGGAGAAGTAAAGGTTGAGAAGTTTCTTAAAGGAGATGATTTAACCGAAGTAAGAATGGCTTTTGGAACAACTATGGGCACGTTTGAGGACGAACGTTTGTTTAAGAGAGGGAGAATGTAACGACCCGGTCGGTCGTTCCGAGAGTTGTAGCCCCATTTTCCCTATTTCTACTTATTTACATGTTGTTCAGATGTGTTGAGTTGTATCAAGTTGGTAGGTTTGGGTTCGGAGTAGTTTTGGAGTGAAATGAGACACTTAGTCTCTTAGTTAGAAACCTAAGTTAAAAAAGTCAACTGGAAGTTGACTTATGAGTAAACGAGTTCAGACTTGGATTTTTATGATTCGGTTAGCTTCGTTGAGTGATTTTAGACTGAGGAGTGTGTCCGGATTGTTATTTGGAGGTACGTGGTAGAATTAGGCTTGAATTGGCGAAAGTTAAAAATTTGGCGATTTTGGTCGGCAGTGGAAAAATTAGGTATCGGGGTCGGAATGGAATTTTGGAAGTTGGAGTAGGTTCGTAGTGTCATTTGTGACGTGTGTGCAAAATTTGAGGTCATTCGGACGTGGTTTGATAGGTTTCAGCGTCGTTAGCGAATTATGGAAGTTTAGAAGTTCTTAGGCTTGAATCCGAGGTTGAATTGGTGTTTTGGTGTTCTTTTGGGTGTTGCGAAGGTTTGACTAAGTTCGGGTAGTGATATATGACTTGTGGGAAATATTGGTTGAGGTCCCAAGGGGCTCGGGATGATTTCGGATGGTTAACGAGAAGTTTGGAAGTTGAAAATTTCATAAGACTAAAGTTTCAAGTGAGTTCACATAAGAATTAATTTCAAATGAGCATAACTCTCATGATATGAAATTTTATATGGTGTATTACCTATCAAAAGAAAGGACTATGTGTCTAGTTTCCACCTCTTCAAACCGTTCATAAATTGGACATTTCTACAAGACGTTATGACCAAATTACCAAAGTCTGGAAAAGTGCGATTATGTGACCAATTATACGATCGCAGAAGTAGTTATGCGACCGCAAAATAGTCGCAGACCTGTCCAATGAAGCCCATTTCTGGGCATCGATTTTGCGGTGCATTTTACGACCCGCATACCTATTTTGCGGTCCATTATGCGACCGCAGACCTGCTTTCGGAGGGTTAATTTTTCTATTTTTATAACCCGAACCCATT
This sequence comes from Nicotiana otophora, assembly GCA_000715115.1. Taxonomy (NCBI): domain Eukaryota; kingdom Viridiplantae; phylum Streptophyta; class Magnoliopsida; order Solanales; family Solanaceae; genus Nicotiana; species Nicotiana otophora. The sequence continues at coordinate 1,491 of AWOL01S0001016.1, read as the reverse complement.
TTGATAAATAGGCTTTGGGATTCATTTTGGAGCAAAAATCTGACATTTGTTTAGAGAGAAGGGAGAGTGTTCTAGAGAGAGGAAGAAGCTCAAGTGCTTTGTTCATCAAGATCTTGTTCAAGCTTTGAAATCCAACAAGGAAATATCACAAGATCTTCACCCAAGAGGTGAGGTTCTAACCCCTAGTCTTCAATTTCGAGTTTGGGTAAAGATGAGTGATTAAGAGTATGATTATTGAGTGTAATAGTATCATTTATACATATCAATAAAAGTTTATGGAAAGATTTTTGAGTTTAAATGGGTATAGATTGGGTTGAAAATGGTAGATATCTTCAAGATTTTAATTAAAGATTTGAGGGTCGAGTTGATGTCAGAATTTGATGAATTTTATATGGTTAGACTTGGGAGAGGACGAGAATTATTATTCTGCCATTTTTGACTGGTTTCGAGACGTGGGCCTGGGGCCCGGATTTTGGCCGATTTTGGATTTTTGGCCTATTTATGTAGTTTTTCCGTTGGAATTTGATTCTTTAGCCTATGTTGATAGTATTATTCTGATTATGGATAGATTCAGAGCTTTTGGAGACTGAGTCCAGACACGAGGGCATCCCGGAGTAGGATTTTTCGCTGTTAAGGTAAGTAACAGTTTTAACTCTGGCTTTAAGGGTATAAACGCGGAGATTTGACATCACGTGATTATTTGGAAGTGACACCCACACTAGGTAACGAGCGTGTGGGTGTGCACCGCGAGGGATTGAGACTTGGTCCGTCCCATGAGGCTGTGAGGCTTAATGGATATTATCTGTGGTTATGTGTTCATTTATTGTTGATCTTGTTTGCCTTCATGTTAAAGATCATGCTTAGGCTTTATTCATGCTCACATTATTTGCACTCAGTCATAGATATTATTGTACATGTTTACCTCAGTCCCTATTATTTTGCTGATATGCTGTGATACTTGACGTGGGTTGTGTTTCCCTTATTTGTTGATGATAGTGAGGCTAGAGAGGTACATGACTGAGTGAGGTCGAGGACCTGTTGTGAGGTATTTGATTGAGGCACGTGAGTTGTCCTTATGGATCCAGGTATTGATACCATAGCGCGTGAGTTGTCCGCGTAGCACGTGAGTTGACCATGCGGATCCAGGGATTGATATTATGGCACGTGAGTTGTCCGTGCTTAGCGCTTGGGCTTTGGGAGCCCCTCCGGAGTCTATACACACCCCTAGTGAGCGCAGGTACCTATTGAGTGTTGAGTGTATTGAGTGCTGAGTGCGAGTGTTGAGTGCCGAGTGATGGAGTGACATTGCTGTGAGGTTGCATTTACTTTTGTTGTTGCTGCATTTACCTGTTAATTGCTTTGTGGCATTTGTTAGTTTTATGGAATATACCTGTTTATTCATGTTTATTGTAAATTGTGAAAATATATAATTGGACTATTTTGCTTAGCTCGTCACTACTACTCAGTTCCTTAGTTATTTCTGTTACTACT
>AWOL01S0001015.1:82696-111005 GCA_000715115.1 Nicotiana otophora | reverse complement strand
CCCCCAACCCCAAGTTATAGAGGTCCAAATACATGAAAGCTCAATTTGTAGGTTGAATCCAAGTATGTGACAAACTAAGGCTTATTTTGGATGCAAAAAAAAATATTTAGGTATAAGTAGGTAGCTTGAGGTCATACAACCCATACTATAATAGCATATAGCTTGGATATAGATGAAATGCTTTTTATAGAAGTCTTTACATTGAATGTGGGGTCTCATTAAAATATATATATATAGGTTCAAAGAGAGTTAAACAAATGTATATGTAATATCTAATGTGTAGATATATTAATTAAAGAATATATGTACATCAAAACAAAGGGGAGAAGACCACAGACTTTAATCATATGAAAAGGACAATCAAGACATCATTTTCAAATCCTAATTACATGCCACCCCCTTATGGCCAACTTCCCCCCCTATTTAAACCTCTCTATTCCTCTAAACCCTCTCCACACATTTGTTTGTCAAACAACCAACTAGAGAACTTATATTCCCTCTTGATCTCTTTTCTCCTCTTTGCTCTTTTGTCCCACTAAATCTATCCAAAAACAAAAATAGTACATCAAAAAAGTGAGTTATTTGCATATTTCAAGAACTTCTTTATGAATCAATATTGTAATCCCTGTTCACCTCTAATGGTTCATGCACTTGAACAAGAAGATTTCTTTACTGGTAGATGCATACTAGTAAATGGTCCTGTTATTATTGGAGCTGGTCCTTCAGGATTAGCAGTTGGCGCGGGTCTTAAACGACAAGGGGTTCCCTTTGTAATGTTGGACCGCGCCAACTGCATTGCTTCCCTATGGCAAAACAAAACATATGATCGCCTTAAACTTCACCTCCCGCGACAATTCTGTGAATTGCCTTACTTCCCATTTCCAGAAAACTTCCCTGAGTATCCTACTAAGTACCAATTCATAAGCTACCTTGAATCTTATGCAAAAAATTTCGAGATCAACCCACGATTTAATGAGTCGGTCCACACTGCTAAGTATGATGAAACTTGTGGCTTGTGGAGGGTAAAGACAGTGTCTAAAAATGGTTCAATCACTGAATATATATGCAGGTGGCTTGTGGTGGCTACAGGAGAGAATGCAGAAAGGGTGGTGCCCGAATTCGAAGGATTGCAAGATTTTGGTGGACATGTTATGCATGCTTGTGACTATAAAACAGGGGAAACTTATGAAGGGAAGAATGTGTTAGTTGTTGGCTGTGGCAACTCAGGCATGGAAGTTTCACTTGATCTTTGCCACCATAATGCAAGTCCATCCATGGTTGTCCGAAGCTCGGTAAGTCTCATATTCTCATCCAAAAATCATTCCTCACAAGTATTTTTTCTTTTTTGGTACATTTGAAAAGACTAAATAAATTTCTTAAAATCTTTCATAAGCTACAAGCCTAAGTATGCTAGGAGAAAAAATTACACTATAATTTTGAGAGCATCTTTCCAAACCTATATTGCGCAGACTCTCCAAAATGGCGCTGCACCCGTGTCGGATCCTCCAAAAATGCACTATTTTTGAAGGATCCGACACGCACCCACTGATATTTTCGGAGAGTCCGAGCAACATAGTTCAAGACTAGCATGTCTTCCTTATATCTCCAATTTCTCATAAGTATATGATCTTATGATATCTTAACTTCTTCATTTTTAATGAACAGGTTCATGTTTTGCCAAGGGAAATTCTTGGAAAATCGACGTTTGAGTTAGGAGTTTCGATGATGAAATGGCTACCAATTGAGATGGTTGACAAGATATTGCTAGTTGCAGCAAGGTTACTTCTTGGAAATATAGAAAAATATGGTTTAAAAAGGCCATGTATTGGACCTTTACAGCTCAAGAACACAGAAGGGAAGACTCCTGTGTTAGACATAGGTGCGTTACAAAAGATTAGATCTGGAAATATAAAGATAGTTCCTGGAATCAAGAAATTCTCTCAAGGAAAAGTAGAGTTTGTTAATGGGGAAATTCTTGAGATTGATTCTGTCATCTTGGCAACAGGATATTGCAGCAATGTTCCTTCCTGGTTAAAGGTGAGAAAAGAAACTAAGTTTTGTTTTTCTTTTTGTTTTGTTTTGTTTTTGGTTGTGTACTCAAGTAGGTGTATTTATTTTTTTTATTTATGGATTCTTGTGACAGTTATGGAAGTTGGTTTTCTTGTAGATTCTCTGTTCCTATTTCTTGTATTGTTAGTGATCAGGTGGATAGTATTCTCATTTGCTTCAACAAAAAAAATTTAATTTATTGGGAACAGTGAAACATAACTGATCACTTTCCATCTTTTTATTTTCTCTGGATTTTCTTTTTCATTCTCTTTTTCTTTTACTATGGTAATAAATTTTCCAGAAACAAGATTGAGTTTTCCAAGAAAATGGTTAAATGGATTAGATCAGCAGATCTGAGCTGCAATTCTTTTTTTTTTTTTTTTTTTTCTGTTTTCTTACACATTTTTTTTTCTTTTTTAGAAAATTAATATGAGTTTTCAAGAATATTTTTCCTTTAAATAGTGGCCTAATGAGAATTTATTGTTTTTTTTTATACAGGAAAATGAATTTTTTTCAAGGGAGGGATTTCCAAAAAGCCCATTTCCAAATGGATGGAAAGGAAAAGCTGGTCTATATGCAGTTGGATTCACAAGAAAAGGACTCTCTGGTGCATCTTTGGATGCAATTAAAGTATCACAAGATATTGGTAAAATATGGAAAGAAGAAATTAAGCAGAAAACTCAATCTGTTGCTGTTGCAAGCCATAGAAGAAGCAAGTTACCTTTCTAATGCCAAGCTAATATGATTTTTCTTTTTTCTTTTTTCTTTTTTTAATTTTTACCTTTTCTTCCTGTAATTTTACTTGCCAAGTAACAAGCTGATAGTCTGTAATGAGGGGGAAAAAAGTAAAGACCATTTGTGACAAGAGAAGGAAGAGACAAAACAGAGGGCAGCCCTCTCCAGAGAAATCCCAAAATTCATATTTGGGAATTTTTGTAGGAAGAAGAGGCTTTTTCAGCATCTACTTCTAAGGAAAATTTGTACAAAAGGTTGAATAATATGTAATAGAAAATGTGACTTTATATATCTCCTTTCCCGGTAAGTAATTTAACCAGTTCCATAAAAAGTATTTAAAAAAGTGATGTAATATGCAAGTATGTTGTTCAAATTATGCATTATGACTAACAGTATATCTACCCAGGATAACGGTAAGGTATGCGTACACACTACCCAGGGTGGTTGTTGTTGTTGTTGCCTCTTGTACATCATGCTTCAATACTTGTGTGAAGGAAAATTCATCTTCTAATATTATCAAGTTGGTAAAGAAGGGTCAAAGGTAATAGATAGGTTCTCTCACTCAATAAATTTTGGTCCACCCTAGTCATTTATTCTACTGATGGGATCTATCTTTAGAACATGGTCCACCTAGGGTCCCATTAAATATGGTGGACCAAATATCTATAATTCCAGAACATCTCTTATTTCTATTTAAATTTGACAGAGACTCTTCACAACTTTAGTAGGAAATACCTATGTAAAACTCTTAGAGCACCTCCATGTTGCCAAGCACATGGATAGAGCCCACACAAAAAACAAAAAACAAAAAACAAATAAAAAAGAGGGTTAAAAAGATCCCATTGCCTTCAAGTCAAACTTGGAAGATAGCCACAAGGCTAGGTTCAGTATAAAACCGCGGCACACGTTAGACGCACATCATAAGTTTAAAACTCTACCGCGAACAAATAGAGCAATTCGGTGCACAAAGCATATGGCATTCACGCGGGGTCCGGAAAAGGATCACACCGCAAAGGGTGTGATGTAGACATTTTACCCTAATGCAAGCATTAGTGGCTGCTTCCACGGTTCCCAACCGTGACCTATAGGTCACACGGAGACATCTTTACCACAGACAAAGAACTTGGTATATATAAAAGGGTAAGGAGTGAGCCCATTATTCACTGAGTATCGATCGTGCACCAGCTAGCTAGCCCTCTAAAATTTCTCAGTTATTAAAAAAGCCAAACTTACTGCTTAATCATTCTTAAAGAGTCACATGTATAATAGTATACTTTTAAGAGGTTTCCCAAATTAGATAGAATTAGAATTCCATACCTCAGACTAGTGCCATATGAGTCTAGCTCAGACATTATCACCTAGTGAAGTGAGATTATCTTGAATTTCAAAGGGGACAACTGCATGGATGGGGTAGTTCAGGGGTCAAAGCACCATGAATGAAAGTAAATTTCCTAAATCCTTTTTATCCACATATTCCCCTCCTCAGAAGTCAAAATATTTCTAACATTTGTTCATAATATCTCATATAACAGCTTGCTTTACCAAAAATAGAAAATTGGAAAATAGAAACAATGATTCATTTTATCCATCTAGTCTAGCTACCTATCAGAAAATCTATATGAATTATTTCCTTGTTAGCATCCTAGATTTTTCCCCTGTCTCATTCTTCTTTATTAGATTCCTGTACAGTATCTATAAACTGAAGTTTACATTTCTCTCTCTCTTTTCTTACAAAAATTTAAGGGGGGGAGGGAACTGTGGGAGGAAGAAGGTTGTTTATAGGTTCAGAAAAGTGGTCCATGGTTGTCTCCTAGGTGACAAATTTTATTTCCTGTTTTTAACAATCTATTATTAAAAAAAAAGGAAATTGAACTTGGTTTTTCAATCAGATCCAACATGACTTAAATTTCCCATTTCACAATGAAAAAGAACATAAAAATTCTACTGACAGAAAAGATTTAACAAAAGGAAGAAAATCCAAAGCAGCAGTACATATATAGACAACCCATATGAGTTCCCATGCTGTTGAATCAAGCATGCAGCAAACCTTTATCTAGTGTCCCATCTAGAATTGCTTCACCACCACATACAAAAGTCTTGCAATAAGAAATATAAAAATAAGTCAGTTTCAAACCTTATTGAACTTAAAACACACAGTTCATGTTCCTCAACTTGCTCCATGCAAAGTGTTTGAATTTAACACATGACACTGAAGCTACAGTTGTTATTATGTCATTTTGCAGTGGAATTTACTTAGGTTTTTCTAACCTTGTTATTATTGGATATCGCTCTTACCGAGAGAGGAATACACATGGCCTGGTCACAAACTATATCCATGAGAAAGCCCATTCCTTCATGCTTTGATCTATCATGCAATCACTTTGAAAGTGTTCACTTGAGTTGGATGGTGGGCACTGGCCTTGTATCTTACTGCTGCATGTCCTACCTGAAGATTGTGTATCCTGTGATTGTATAAGTTAAAATATGTAAAGCTTATATAGGTGTTACATAAAAACGTGAGATAACAGGTTACGAGCTTTCAAGGTGAGACCTGCAGGTAGTGCAGCTAAGACTCAGTAAAGAACTTCAAAAAAATCAAAATGTTTAAATTACACTGATTAGTTCTCCTAACACTTAGTGATTTCTTTTCCATCCTAACTTCCAAAAATTCATGTCTTTGTATCCACCTCTAAGGTTGCGCCCTAACACTGATGTTTGCATCTCTGTTATAAATCCTCATGTAAATAAGTGTGGATTAACTTGTGTGACAAAATTCCTTGTTACTTTCCTTGATTACTTTCTGTGTAAAAATCATGAATTTAAAAATCCACTTAAGAAGTCCATTGAACAATGCCTATGAACATTCATGCCCGGATAAGGAGCTCTGAGAAATCCAAACTATCAAGCATTTATCATAAACCAAAAATTTAGCTTTCACCATCTTTTAACTCGTAGAGCAAAGAAAGTCATGTACCTGGATAAGAAACTTCCCCTCCATTTGAGTTCATAGTCCACCAGTCAGCTTTCATTATCTTTGACTAATACTTTTAACCATTTCTACAATATTTTTGAAAAAATGAATTTCCATATCATTATACATTGAACATGGTTTGAAAAGATGAAAGATTTATTTTCGAAAACTACAAATCATCTTCAGATTTCGTTCTGGTGAGAGGTCGAATTGACTCCTGATAAGCAAATTAATACATTCAGTTTGACCCAGAAAACAAATACAAAGATATTTTAAGCCAAACCAAATCAAATGAGATGTTATGGAATCACTATCAAAAGCATTATCCTCGAGCATCTGAAACTATATGAAGAAGTTTGTTTACCAATAGTCAACATAGTTAATTATTATAAAAGAAATTGCTTTTTCTCTATCAAAATGCGTTAATTCAAATGCATGTTCAGTTTGACACGTAAAAATTGGACTACCTCGAACTTCTATAGACTGGGCGCATCTCTACTTTAGATAATACATGCAGTTATTCTTTTAAAAATTGACGCTATTTACGTACATGAGAAGTTTCTATCACCAAAGGTTCATCATCAAATTATTCACTTGCTGGAAAGCATTTGATCAATTTCTCCACTCTGATTGTACATGCTAACAATTTTCTTTGCATATGCTGGCATGTGTCTGTCAGCTCTGCCTTTCACAAAAATCACGGTAGTTAGAGAAGAACATGAGTTTATCGCTCATACTGGAATAAACATTAATTCTCTACAAACCTTTCCTTTCCCCACTTGCGGACTACATGTAAATAATTTCTGATTGTGTGGTAATCTAGTGAGTAACGTGCAAATTCTAGACCCTTCGGTCCGACCTGAACCCAGAGAACCAAGTTTAGCACAGGAAATTTATGATCATTTCTTTTTGAGAAGGAATTTATTATCATTTCTGAAATTAACAAGTATATGAACAAAAAATTCTTACTATGTTGAGAAAAAATGCAATTAAATTTCCAACAAACTTTGGAGCAGGTTGAGCAGGACCTCTTCCTAGAAATTCAGAAAGTTTTGCATGAGTCTTGTATCATGGAGGAAGGTTCAAACATTATAGAGAAAAATATTTACTTCAAGATCATAACAGAAAAGATTTACTTCTCAGGATTCTACCTTGAGCATACCAACCATGAGTATTATAACAAATAATTGAAACTGTAAGCAAATAAAACAGCCAAATCCACTTGACTTTTAATGATCAAAACAAATTAAGGTGAACTATTAGGCCAGCATAAATAGTCAATGAGATGTGCCACATACTATAGAAGTAAATGAAGTAGTGTTTTGCTATGCCTGTATATACAACATAACAGATATACTATGAGTAATATCAAACTAATTTGAGAGTCAACTATGATTAGTCTCTCTCCCATCCAGAAAAATCTGATTAGATAAACAATGTCGAAATAGCTAAACATAAAGAGGAGTATTTGTAAAGGACCAGAATCAGCAAATAATAGACTAAGATATTTAAAAATTAAGGATGGTCAAAGCGTAGTAATAAATTCATTAAAGGCTGCATAACTTGAACAAGCAAAAATTAGAAAATGAGACACGACATAAGAAAGGATTGAAGTTTCATAAACCCCTACAGTTCCCATTTTTCTACAACATCGAGGTGATAAAGATGGGACAAAAATTCAGATAGTTGATTAAAGTATGTGCCTCGCAAGATGGACCCACCAAGAACAGTAATAACCCGAGAGCAGATATCAAAGTCTGAACCAGCATGGGTACACAGAGAGTCTGCTTAGTAACTACTTATGATGACTATATTTCACAAGATAACCACATACCAAATTTTGCTTCATCATCTGCCTTTACGGTTTCTACGACAAATGGACGCCGGTTACCCTGAAATAAGATACATGCCTTAAGATAGTTATATTATACAAGAAAGAGTTTAAGGGCAACGTTACGAGATGGAGCATCATGTATTACACTACTTATCGTTGGAGTAATTTCCAAAAGGTTCTCGACAAGGCTTAGCATTTCTCTACCACGTTCATTTCTGCATTTGGAATATGCAAAGGTATCTCTTTAAAAAGCTTATTCCATGGTAAAGCAAACAACATGCCCTTTGTACCCAGTCAAAGGATTAAAACATTTGGCATTACTTCACCTGACCGTAACATATTGTGGATGCTGCATCATGTTGATTCCACTATATTTTGGTACACCCATGTATCCCACCACCAAATCCTGAAATTTCCTTGAATGTAAGGTTAACAGGATATCAAGTTTTGCTTTTATTCAGAAGAAATAATCTGCCTCGGTAACATCTGGAGCACCACCGTAATGGAGCAGGACAGCGACAGGTAAATCTTTTAGGAGCGAAAAGTACTTAATTGCAATGGATAATAAATGTAGCATCAAACGTTTACGAAAAAATATTCTTTTTTTTCTATAAGATACGTTTACTGAAAAATCTTTGTGAAAACCTTAAAGAGCAAACATATGAACTGGACCACCATGCATTAATCCAGGACCCAAAGGACTTGACCACAAAATTCCTTCTGGACGTGAACCACGGAATTTCATCTCTAGATATGTCACAAGCTTTCACTTAAGAAAAAGTTGGAGCAAATTAGTAGCCAGGTGCAGCTCCAAAACCCAAATTTCTGAGTTTGACAATGATCGAGACTACTTCTGCAAAACCTTTTTCCCCCTCAGGGAGGAGCAAATTAGTAGCCAGGTGCAGCTCCAAAACCCAAATTTCTGAGTTTGACAATGATCGAGACTACTTCTGCAAAACCTTTTTCCCCCTCAGGGAGGAGCAAATTAGTAGCCAGGTGCAGCTCCAAAACCCAAATTTCTGAGTTTGACAATGATCGAGACTACTTCTGCAAAACCTTTTTCCCCCTCAGGGAGGAGCAAATTAGTAGCCAGGTGCAGCTCCAAAACCCAAATTTCTGAGTTTGACAATGATCGAGACTACTTCTGCAAAACCTTTTTCCCCCTCAGGGAGGAGCAAATTAGTAGCCAGGTGCAGCTCCAAAACCCAAATTTCTGAGTTTGACAATGATCGAGACTACTTCTGCAAAACCTTTTTCCCCCTCAGGGAGGAGCAAATTAGTAGCCAGGTGCAGCTCCAAAACCCAAATTTCTGAGTTTGACAATGATCGAGACTACTTCTGCAAAACCTTTTTCCCCCTCAGGGAGGAGCAAATTAGTAGCCAGGTGCAGCTCCAAAACCCAAATTTCTGAGTTTGACAATGATCGAGACTACTTCTGCAAAACCTTTTTCCCCCTCAGGGAGGAGCAAATTAGTAGCCAGGTGCAGCTCCAAAACCCAAATTTCTGAGTTTGACAATGATCGAGACTACTTCTGCAAAACCTTTTTCCCCCTCAGGGAGGAGCAAATTAGTAGCCAGGTGCAGCTCCAAAACCCAAATTTCTGAGTTTGACAATGATCGAGACTACTTCTGCAAAACCTTTTTCCCCCTCAGGGAGGAGCAAATTAGTAGCCAGGTGCAGCTCCAAAACCCAAATTTCTGAGTTTGACAATGATCGAGACTACTTCTGCAAAACCTTTTTCCCCCTCAGGGAGGAGCAAATTAGTAGCCAGGTGCAGCTCCAAAACCCAAATTTCTGAGTTTGACAATGATCGAGACTACTTCTGCAAAACCTTTTTCCCCCTCAGGGAACTACTCACTGGAAAAGCTTCTTTTTGTGAGAAAATAAGAGGAGACATATTCAAGTTTGACAATTTGATGACTGCAATACACACCTATCTATAAGATCAAACATATTACTCATTTGTTAAAGCAGGATAATCGGACTTACGAACTTAACACATCTAACATTTTAACTTTTTCATACACCACCAGTAACACTTAAGATTCTAACATGCCCCCTTAAACCCATTTAGCGGAGACCAATTCGGGTTTGCTATTTTTGAAATACAGAAATGTCGAAAAGATATTATAGATGTCAAACAGAAAACACATATGATATTTGTCCAATGAGATATATCTTAAAAACTTAACACTTATAACATTCTAACTCTAATATTCTAATACTGAACATTTAAAATTCTATCAATTTTGAAGACTGATCAAAGCGGCAGTTACAGTACTCTTTTCATTGCTATATGGAAATCTAATGTATGCGCATGCACTGTGGCGCATGCAGCTCGCCTATGTTTCTGTTATCAGTACTCTTTGTAAAAAGTGTATTATACAATATATCAGGACCTTTGGTTATGAACAGAAAACTCACCGCCAAGCCATTTGTGTAATCAAAACAGCTGTAATACAGAAAAAAGAATACTTTACAAGTCAGCACGAGTTAATACTCCGAAGAAGTAGATATAACAATGCAATATATGATACATGAGAATACAGGACATTAACCTTGTATAGAATGTTCTTTCAGACTTCTACACCTAGAGAGCATCATTACTTTAAGGACATCTGTTAGACAGCTGAAACCCATATTCATATTGTTTAATTGTTTGATTTCTTTCTTTCAATTGATAGTGTTTACTGATCTTGACTTAACTTAACTGCTCAAGTAAAAGGTGACGATTGACTAGTGAAAACTAGAGATCATGTAGAAAGTATAACTCCATCACACTACCTTGTGCACATAAAAACATGCTTATCAACTTGCTCCCTAGTTGTTATACTAATACTGAAGGAATTTTGCCAAATAAAATGCTAATTGGAATAAGTATACATAATAATAGTGAAAGACTGTCAGCAAATCAAGAATAAGCAATTGAAATACCTGTAACAAGATGGTGCAATAACATCAACTAACTCATTTGCTGGTAAACAGAAATAGGGAACCTGCTTTAGTAAAATATAAATCTGAATAAACATCATTAAGACAAAACAGAAGATATGAAAAAGTAGATACTGTTTTACCTCTTCAATATGACCATCTAAATGCTTCAGATGGACCTGTTGAAATGTAGAGCATAGGCAGGTATGTTAAACTGATTAGAACACCATCATACATAATTCAGTAGTATATCCTTTAGATGATAATTAATTAGAAACCTAAAATATGGTTATATAGGATTAACTGTCAAAATATTTTCGTCTAAGAGGATAACGAGACACATATGAGCTCAGTGTTTTCTTCCTCATTTGGAAGTACTTATAGGCAGATTTGATGCAACATAGAACAGTACACCCTCTGTCAACTTTTATGTTAACATATTATTTCAACTTGTGTATTAAATAAGTAGTAGTGGAAGAAAATACTAAAATAGTAGTTAAAGAAGTTAGTTTGACATAGAACAATCAAATCAAACCTTAAAATTTGGATTAGTTTAAAAGACTTGTATTCTAGAAACTTGTGAAAGTTGTATAAAGTAATATTATTAGTAAAATGGTCTCAAACATTTTGATACATGCCAGATAACGAGACTGGCATACAAATTAATTGGGATGGAGAGTATGATACCGAAATGCATCTTCAAGAGTGAATTGACTCACCAGCCAAATATAACCATATTCTAGACAGAGCACACTAGTCATCAGGTTAACAAAGGTTTTTTAGCCAAGTTTGAGAATACAACATTCAGAAAACAGATAGCCATGACAAGTACATGAGAATATAGAAGTTGGTTCCCTTGTGCTTATACTTGAATGTATAGAATTGCAAGATCACAGAGGTGATGCATAGGTTGTCTCACAAAGAAGGTGGGCTTGTCATGAAAGAGTAGCATGAGCACACCCCTTTTTCATATGAAAGTACTATAACAGGAGCACACCTTGTAGTCTTGCATAAACTCATAGTGAAGAACTGTTTCAGGTTCACTGCTAGCGGCCTTCAGAAACTTATCTAAGCCTTCTCGTTTTCCATTATCCACTGTCAAGAAACTACTGTCAGTAATTTCGGCTAAAATATCTAGGGGGGAAAGGAGTTTTTAATAAAAAGCAATTTGTAGAGAATCCCACCAACTATATGTCTTTCTTTCCCTCCCTGCTTCTGTGGTGGACAAACTGGAAAATTTCAGTGGAATCTTTGTGAAGAAATATCATCTGATTAATTTGAGGGTATTTACTCCTTCACAAAAATTGGGGAACTAGGCCTCTGAGACATAATGGTGTTCAGCAAGGCCCTATTAGGTGAATGGCTATTGAGATTTGGTGTAGAGGAACAGGCTTCATTGAGGAAGGTTTATTGTAGACAAATGTGCGGTTCAAAAGGCTGTTGGATGATTGAAACAGGGACAAGACCTTATGGAACATCTCTTTGAGAAGCATCATGTAGATATAGGAGGATAGAGCAAGAGTTGGCTTTACAGAAACAGAGACCGTATGGAGATAATCTCTTATGTGACACTTTCAGCATTATCCACAAAACATCATATCAGCAGAAGTCTAATATTTATGAAGTGTGCAGGTAACAGGAAGGAGAACCATTTTGGACTCGAAGTCAAACAAAGCTTGCAATATCGGGAGAGTTGAGGAACTCTATCAGTTACTTGATGAATTATAGAGGCACAAGATCTCAGTCACAACTCAAATATTTCTATCACAGACTACTTAGGACAGACAATGTTCTCTTTCCTCATATCTCTATACGGATATGCATGGCACTGTGGAACTTCCGTTTTTGGCATAGAGAGCTGCATGCACTATCCTAATAGAGGTTTCAACTACTATAGTATATCATCATTAGGCCAATAGGCACTCTTTCTGAATTATATATCAAACTTTTTGTTATTTAGCAAAAATAAATAGGTCAAATCTTTGTCCAAACATACTTGATTGCTACCTTCATCAAAATCTCTGACAGTTGGTAGAATACTCGACATAATCAAAGATGTGAGAAAGAATTTATGAATGCATCTGATTACTTACCACAGTTAGTGCCTAGAACATATAGCTTTTCCAGATTCAAATATTGCTCCACTGATCTTAAAGCTGCAAGTTACGAAATTGCTCTGCTTGTGATATAGATATAATGATAAGCGATAATCTTAAAGCAGAAACAAAGAGATCATAATAACATGAATACCTTGCACTTGGCAGCCAACACCGCAGAACAGAAGTCGCTTTACACCAGCTGCCTGTTTTGTGGAAGAAGATTGCTTACATCAAATTATACTGTAAACTTGCACTACAGTTCTCAGTGAAAACCAGAGTTCCTTTAAACCAATTTTTAATGCAATAAAGCATGCACAACTAGAAAGTGTGTAACTGTATGGATTTCATTGTTATGACAAGAAGATAACTAGAAGCTCAGTATATGAAAAAAAAGAATTTCAAGAGTAAATATGAGATCTAATGACAAAAACAAAAAAGAGAGCACCAGAAAAGAAAGATCTCAGGAAAAATTGTCAGATTTGAATGCCATGATTTCTTTTGTATTTGCTCTCTCAGCAAATCAATCTGTACGCAGCTACTAACTTAAATCTATCAAATTCCTCATTGTTTGTACACAAGTAGACCATCAGATATGACCTGACTGAAGCAGGGATAAATGAAAAGAAGCCAAAAACCATCCAAAAAGGTTCTATAATTAAATGAGAGAGAGAGAAGCCCAGAGCGATAGAACAATAGGATAGAGCGGCTGTGCAAACGGGCTCACCAGAGTTTGGCTTTGATACTGTTTGAAAGAACCTGAGCATCCAACCCAAAATCTTAAGGCAATGGTTGGAGTAGCCCAGGATTATTTAAATCCCTTTGGAAACCCTTACACAACCCATGAGGGACAAGTGTAGCATTCTCTCATAATTCCTTCCAATCCCCCCCCCCCCCCCCTTCAGGATAAAGAATGGAGGAACCAGGAAGTCCACAAGCTGATCAGTATGCTTCCACTTGTAACGGAACCTGCCTCGGACCCAAGAAAGGGAATGGACCACGGTTTATACCTCTCTTCAAAGCATAACAGCTGATTCTTGCTTGCTTAGGAAGATCCGTGTTTAAAAGATTGCAGAAGTATTTCATTGGACATTGCAAAGGTATTCCATTGGAGGATTAAGAATAAAGGGCATTCTAAAAGTATAACACTTTTTAACCCTGATGGATTTCGTAGTAGTGAATCCTTTCTCACGAAGTATTGGACATTTACATCATTTCCTTCCACATTTCATGAAGTGGTCATGCTAGAGACATAAACAGCCATTGATATTGAAATCTTGTCAGAACACAAACTCTTAGAAGAAATTTTGCTGAGCGGACATAACTTTTATAAAGATTTTTCTGTATAAATCACCATAAGAACAAAATTGGAAGTACCCTTCTTATACAACCATGTAGTAACACAGAGACAAACATACATAGGAACTAAAATACAGATAGTTGAAGTAAAGTAGATTCATAAATGAGAAATTACATCTCTTAAAAGAGATAACAAAATAATAAAAATTGAGAAATTACACAA
This sequence comes from Nicotiana otophora, assembly GCA_000715115.1. Classification (NCBI taxonomy): domain Eukaryota; kingdom Viridiplantae; phylum Streptophyta; class Magnoliopsida; order Solanales; family Solanaceae; genus Nicotiana; species Nicotiana otophora. The sequence goes on along the minus strand of AWOL01S0001015.1, from coordinate 96,866 downwards.
GGGGGAAGGCACAGGCAACAGAAACACTATTTTGTACGTTAATGGTAAAATGGGAGAGGAGAAACATAAGAAATAGTCTATGAGTCCTACGACAACCACAAAATTCATGGCCGTTCTAAATTCTTTTCAGTAATTTGGCATTTTGCCATGTCTTGAAAAAAAACAACTGTCCAAAAAAGGCACCAGAAAGGATTCAACAGAAACTACTCTTTATAGCATCTAGCAGAGACAATACCGTTCTCTGGCTTCACCTTTTAAGAGATTCTAAATCAGGGTTAACCACCTTCTATACAAAGAGTAGATGCCATTACCTAAAGTAGCTCCTAACTAGACTGATTCTACTGTGGGTGATTACTCAATGTGCGATAAAGCTTGGCATGTAGGAGGACTAAAGAAAGAGCAGCTAATTCGCAAAGGAAAGGGAGGAAGCAATTGAGGAAAAGCAGTCGGACAGTGTCAAAAGGAAGTCAACTGAAGAACCTACGATCTGTCCCAGAGGAAAGAGAGGACATAATTGGGGACAAGCAAGATGACATTGCCAGGAAAAGGAATTCAGCTCGAACCAAAATATAAAAAAATAAATCAAAAATCAAAGTAACTGCTCTTAATGAAATCTCCAATTGGGGTACATTACAAAGCATAGTTACACGAGTTTCACTGACCTACCGAGAGATATGACATCTTAATGAAATCTCCAATTGCGGAAAATTACAAAGCACAGCTACACAAGTTTCATTGACCTACTGAGGAGAGATATGACATCTTCAATCTGGACAACATGCTCCATTCAGAAATTTAATACAGCGATGCCAAATAAATGCATTGATGATGATAATAAACAAGCAAATAATTCTGATGCTAATGGAAGTGAAAGAAGAAACCTCAACTAAGGCGAGAGTATTTAGATTAGGAGACAGTGTTGGCTTGACACCTTTAGCTGCTATAACTTCCTCTGGAGTCCTTTTGAAAACATGAAAGCAGTGAGGAGGATGGAAATGGGTAAATATATCAATATGTCAACATGAATATAAATACCACAGAAATTTATTCACAAACCTTGCCAGGACAGGTCGGGGAGTAAATCGATCTTCTGGATCACTAAAACAATGTAAAGAAGAAGGTAAGAGTCCATAAATTGTTGGATATAATTGGGAAGAAAAAAGGAAAATACGTGAAAGTAGCAATTTGCAGAAGAATGAACAGGATCAAGTTCTATACTTTAGTGTATTAATTATTTTATAAGTATAAAAACCTTCAATGCCATGCATATTGTACTACTTTCTGTTTTAAGATGTTACGTAAAGCTTAAAACGAAAATCATGATTTCCACCAAGACAATTCTTCACTTTTATGCGTACTGAAATATGCGAGGTTTTCTAGATCATTATTACTAAGGGCAACTATGGAATACCTAACCAGAATTTCAAATGCACAAGTATTACAATGAAAGTAACCAGGAGGGAGAACCAAAATTCTTTTTAACCAAGTTGGATGCAGACTGTACCTCTGAACACAAACAACAGCTTCCACCATCCCAGCTTTTAGCATCTCCACTGCAATAGTTGTCACTATCCCCGTCCATTGAGCTCCTGAAAGCCAGAATGAAAAGACGGAATAAAAATTGCAGATGTTTGATAAGAAATTGGCATGCAGTAACAACTCACTCAAAAACAAATCTATAGATCTCCCGGAAAACTAACTAATTTGTTAAATTCAGTAGAGGAGCACAAGAAGACAAACAATTGTACATTTGAAATGGAATACTATTTACCAGATCCAAAGTTGTACCTTCCACAGGCTGAGTTTTACGAGCATACAACAGATTCTCATACACTCCCATATAAATCTCATCCAACGAATCTTCTTTCCGTCCTCGTCCGTGGACAATAGGCTCCAAAGCCTGAAACAGAAGATAAGAAACAGTCAACATTATCTGGTTATTTTGAACTATCATATAACTTTGACTAAAAGAGCAGATTCCACATAGCATAGCCGGTCTGTGTTGATAGCGCATTCCTAGGAGATAGTACTCGGAGCTAGCACCAGAGTTTTATTAGTAAGTAGTCCCATCAATCTTTATCATAGAAGAGCAAATATGCACTATGTATCACCCTCCTCCACCAGTCAAACTAAAAACAGGACAAAATTTCAACCTTTACCAAGTTCCTTTGGACAAAGTTCCCCTTATGAATCTCCACGAGGACAAAAGAAGAAAAAGTAAAACGAACTTGTGCGAAATTGGGCAAGATACTTCTTGAAATGTCACAAGATAATAATATACCTGTAAACTATGTTAGGCTGTATGATATTATTAAACCTAAAAATAAAGGACAAGAACTAACAGAGTAGAGGACAGCTCATTCGCGTAAGATGCAGACCCAGACGGAGAGCTTGATGAAGGTCTATGATTGCTTCTCCATTCCCCTATGATGTGTCCTTTTTGACTTAAAACCGTTCTGCGGCTCAGTGTAAGTGTATAACATTATCCAACCTATTTATCTCAGTACGGCGAGATTATGTTAACATGATTCAAAATGCAACACATTTGATCACAAGCCAGCTCTTATAGCAATATAATAATGCTTAATACTTCATTTATTCCAATATCTTGTCAATAATCAAAAGCAGAATAGCAGGTCACACCTTTTACTAAAGCAAGTGAAACAGAAAAATAAAAGACGAGCATGCTTATGCAAGAATTAGTTGGGGCGAGAACAGGAGAACCCATCAAGTACTAGTACAAAACTTTTCATAGGACTGAAGTGTTAAAATCTCTTATGATCCCGACAAAAGGGGTTTTAATGAAAATAGTGTGGCCAAAGAAAGATAAATTCAATTTCACACAAGCTAATAGTGGATGGTAACAGAAAGCAAGGACCACTATGATCTCTGCACTCTAATTTTATCTGGCCAACTTTTTTTATGACTTCCACAACACACTTCAATAACAATGCCAAGTCTTGTTGCATGCATAGCACATAATACATATTCATGACATGTGAAACATACAAATGAGACAGCAATAGGTAGGAAGCAAAAACAAACGAAAATTCACAAGGAAAATCTGCATGTCACAGTGAAAGCATGCCATAACCAAACTTCAGTGAGTTATTTGACCAACTTACGGAACGAAAAACCAGGAATAAACAATCAGAACTGCAACTAAAGCTAGCAGTACCATGACTAGTACAAAAGCAGAGAAAGACTCACTTCAATTCTAGACATGCCATCCCCCAAGAAAGCACATGCATTCTTGACATGGGCAATGTAGTAAGAGTCGCATAAACCACATTGGCTGCAAACCAGAAAATATTATACTACCATCAGAAAGTTATATAAAACCTACAGCTAGTCCTGGTACCACTAAAACGAAATACGATTATTAAGAAAATGTCACAAAAATGGCAAGCAATTAACTTTAATAAGTATGAAGATGACTGGTGAAACAACATACCGAAAATATAACCTCCAAAACGTCGAATTACTAGTATGTAATAGGGGCTAATATGTAATAGGGGTTAATGTACAACATTCATGTGACATCAGCAATAGCATTACATTAACATATTCCTAACAAACTTAACATATAACACATTCAAACTTTTCTTCTTCCTATTTATATAAAATTAACCCCAAAGTACTTTTCAAGTTTTAACACCAGAAATATTCCAAAATATGATAGAGGAATACTATAAGGCTTTTCTAAGACCCAACGAAATACTCCCTCCATTTCCAATTGAATATTTCACATTCTGTTTTCACTTCATGCCAAATAATGTCCAATATCCGCATATTTATTTCTATAAATGCTTCACATTTACTATGAAATTTATGAAAATTGACCCATCATAGTTTCCTCAAAAGAAAACTTGTCAAACACATAATAATTCAAAAAAGAAATAACAACACGAGACCCTCTTTTTATCTTCTCCTTACAACATTTTCACTCTTCTAACCTACAAAAAATCAAAAAATCAAAAATCAAAAATCCGATTAAAAATAAATACTTAATTAATTTTATTTTTCAACTCTTTTCTAAAAATACCCAACAAACTCATTCAATTATTCTCCCTTTTTAATACTCCCATAATCACAATTTGTATGATCATACACTTTTCCTTTTAGTCTGTCTAAGAATAACACATTTCTATATTCACAAATAATTTAACTTTAAAATTTTTGATTTATAACCGCACAAATGCATATCACTTGTTTTAAACCATAATTTTCAGAAGTCTTTATTTCTTTTTTAAACACCGTACCCGGTCAAATAAGGTCAACATAAGATGAGATAAATGGAGTAATGGATACTAATTCAGAGGTAAAGCTAATATTTTAATAAACTTAAATTTAGAAGAAAGAATAATGAACCTGCAGTGGTCCTTAGCTGGATAAGTCCCACCAGGAGGAATAGGTCGTGATTTTTTCCTCCAATCTTCTCTAATTTTCACTGCTTTCGATTCTGCAACATAATTCAAATAACAAAATTAATATAATTCAACATTGTCTCTTTTTAAAAAAACGTAGTAGCATAAGCTTGTCATTGTTTTATCTTTTTTTACTCTTCAGTATACAGTTTACGTATAATTGGAGAGAAGAGAACCTTGTGATGAAGAAGAAACAGTGTAAAAGTTGAAAGGTAAAGAAGAGAGGTTTCCAGTGAGCAACGCCATTGCTATTCTACTCTCTTACTGTGAGCTTGGGGGGGGGGGGGGGGGGGTGTCTGCAGAAGTGTTTTGCGCCACAAATTTATCAAACGTGAATCTTTTAATGGGGAAATCTACAGCCGTGCCTTTAACGATGTCGTGTGGTACTACATTAAGCTTATGTAAAAATAATAGTATAATATTTGTATATTTATGTAATTAAAAAATAAAATACTCGCCTTGTTACAATTTGTTTTGATATTGTTGGACTAAATAAAAAGTTTTATATATTTATTATGGTTAACTTATTACTCCCTCCGAACCATAATAAATGACATTTTGACCTTTAGGTATGTCCTTTAAGAAAACACTATCTCCTAAAAAAAAGGTATTTTGAGTAAATTATCCTAAATAAAAATTTACATATTGTTAACTTGACACGTTGGGATATATAAATAAAGGCAGATTTTGAAAAAACAAAGTTAGTAATTCTTTTTTGATTATACAAAAGGTTATTCATTTTAGACCACAATAAAAAGGCTAAAAAAATCACTTATTATAAACTAGTATCTAAGTTGTAACAGAAAAATTAGTAAAATAATGGTTAAAAAGTTAATTACAGGTGCATCAATCTCCAGCAAAGTTACAGCAAAATAGTAATTATTTTTAATTAACAGTCCGAAAAATAGTTAGTTCGTGCTATTTTAATTTGACTGAGAAACATTTTGTCGACCAAAAAAAAACATTAGATAGGCTGGGCCAAGTCAAAAAGTGGTGGTTTAATTGGAGCAACCCATCAGGCATTTATTGGGCCTGGAGGACACCGGCCCATTATCCTTCCACTGCACAGAGCGGGAGCTATTCGTTGCTCTGTTAAACCAGCCTAACGCGGTCCGCCCCACTTTAGGAGCCCAGTAACCCATGCCTTCGCTTGGGCCACGTGACCCAACTCTGTGCTTGGACAGGGCAGGCCAGAAATTAGCCCACCAAGCCCTACCATCTGGAGCGGCCCAACATTCCACCACATTATTGCCCCCATTTGGGTTACAAGCCCACATTACTGAGCTCGGCGATTAGTGTTACCACCTTTGGTTGTTATAACTGGGGAAAAAGAACTGTTCATTAACGGTGTGGGATTACTCGATCATTTCCACAACCAAACCGTATAATATTAGTGTAATGTTGCATTATTATAAATAGCTGGTGTACTAATAAATAAATTTTCTCAACTAATTAAATGCTACTACAAGACAACCATGTAAATACTGCAAGTAATACTAATTATCATTAGAGAGAATTAAGAAAAAAGTCAAAAACAAACAGCTTTTATTTAACAATTTGGTTCATCTTTTGTGGTTTGAGCGTTCAAAGATTCATAAGACTAGTACATGCAAATGGAACTGTAATTAATATCATTTACTAACATTTTGTATACCACGTTCCTTAATGCGGTTTAATGAAAAATAGAAAAGAAGCAGTAACTCTGAATCTTTGATTAACAATAATTTTTATAAAAATATATTTAAGGAACAGTGAAATATATGAGGATTATAAAAAGAAGCGTGAAGAAGTTCAAAAATATTTCAAAATATATCTAAGAAGATTCTCTTAATGCTATGGAACAAAAAAGAAGCGTGAATAAGTTCAAAAGAACAGTTCCAAAACAAGCATTTTCATAAATCAGCAGTTTGTCGAGTTTAGATGGCGCAAACCTAAATTAATCAATTTTATAATTTTTAAAAACAGTGAAAAGATTACCAAAAAAAAAAAATACTCACTCCGTGTCGCCCAACAAAATTATATGGTGGAAGATGAAATATTTAAAGAAAATCATCTGTCCGTGCTCGGTATCTTAAAAGGTCAAATTGATTAATTTTAGGAGTACTATTTTTTACTAAGTTTTTTGTTCAAAAATTTCAGGCTATAATATGTTATATTCAAATAATTGACGTTAGGTTGCAAAGAGTAACTATGAATAATACAACTGCCAAATTCTTCATTTTGACCATCAAAATCAACCTCGGACAATTAATTTGAATAGGAATATTAAATAATGGGCTTTGGTTTTATATTTGAATACCTTCGACAATTTTTTCGGGTTTTATCTTACTTTATAAACCAATGATGTAATTATCATATTTGTTTGTGTTGAGGTGCGTATAAACTAGCTCGAACACCATTATCATTAAAAAATATTGTAAACCCATTTGTTGGACATGCATTGCGCTTGGAAAGGAAGAACCAAAATCACGATTCAACTGAGTTATAAATCGCTTGTCTAGAACAGAGAACACACAAAATATTATAATAAATTAAATGGAAAAACTAATGGAATTATGGTTCCAGAGCAAGTACAAAGGACAGCCAAAATCATCTTTTTAATATATTGGGCCACTTAAAGCCCCAGTTTTCAGCAAATACAACATAAGGAAGATAATATTTATATAAAAAGAAATATCATTTCCAGAAAAGAAAAAAGTACATTTGAACCTTTTCTTCTCGTGATTGACAATTAAACACATCTTCTGGAAATACATCATGTAGAAGTCCCCAAATCTTTCTTCGTCTCTGATCTTCATTACAATGTATGATAAACGAATCCTTGTATAGAACGAAATCATGTTTATTGCCAAAACTGTCGAGAACTGGCTATCCCATCTTCCGATATGCCTCTTAGATACAATTGCCAAAACTGTCTAGAACTGGCTATCCCATCTTCTGATATGCCTCTTAGATACAATTTGCTTCTCTGGTGGAAAAAAAAAATGGTGTGTGTCTAAACCATGGATAATGTACAAAATCTGGACTCCGTCTGGCTACCAAAAATACAGGCTGGAGAGGAGCAAAAGACTAGCTTTTCACAAGAAAACACTCGTCATCATACTCGTGCCATGAAGATTAAAGAAGCTTGCTGGTTCGTCGTCTTGATGGCCCTCCAGGAAAAAGCTTCATGATCCATCCCAAGACCCGTTCCACCACCTGATCCAAACGACATGCAGAAAAAGAAACAAAAAAGAAGATAAAAAGGAAAAATTACAGCAACCACCAAACTAATCATACTGGATATTATCAGCTTGGCGATATGCACCAACATGCAAGATTAACAGCCTGATGCCAGATTGGATAATTTCCAGCAACTTGACTCCAAGAGAAAGAGTCAAGTTCAAACTCAAGTCTTTCTTAGCTTGCTATAATCAATGTAGTTTAGCATTTAACACAGATGAATTTTAAATAAGGAATCCTAGAGCATAAAGGCCTTATCATTTAAGTTCCCTTTACGAAGAAAGGTAACAGCAGAAGTGTAGAACTATTAAAATTGAAAGATGGAAAGGTAACAAAACATCTTAAGAAGGCCAGCGAAGCACATAAAAGCAGTAATTAGAAGTCATATCAGTAAAAGGCTTACAAAGCAACATATGTTAAGTTACCTCATCTCCTTCATCAGCATACGCCATATTGTCATGTACAGACACTGAATCTGGTTGCCTTGCTTGGCTGTTATCATTTGCCATGCTTTGAGCTGTTAAAAGCTCCAGTCTTTGAGTTTGAGCTTCAAGCTTTCGAGTTAAGTCCTTGTTTAACTCCTTGACACCCAAAAGGAACAGAAGGAAAATCCCCCAAGAATATTATAATGAGAGAAACAAAATTATTAGTATCCACCTTTAAACTAGCTATGAACCTCTAAGAAGATTAATGCGGGACTTCTAACACAAACACTACATGAAGCTGGCCAGATATTAAAAAGAATGTCTGGGCATGTTGGAGGGGATGAGTTTTTAGAGATTAGTAGTCCATATATGACCAAAGAAATATGCATGTAGTTTACTCACAGATAACAAAGGGGAAAAAGAAAGGAATAAAAAATTTCAGGTAAAAAGAAAAGGAAAAAACAGAGAATGAGATTGCCGTCTAGCACATCGGTTCAAATTACCTTCAATTTCGAGCTCTGAGAAGATTCGACTGACAGGGCTTTTGTCAATTCGTCTTTCTCCAAGGCTAACTGTAATCATTCCAAGTAGTGCAACTTTTAGTTATTTGATAGTCATGAACGCCTGATTTTATTTGGAGCAAAGAAGATAGGACTAAATTAGAGGGTGTAGAAAATGATCAGTCTCAAGAATATCATGCTACCTCAGAAATTAATGCATTAATGTTTTGGATCATCCTAATCTGATCTGCAGGAATGGCCAGTGACAAACTTTCAAGACTAAGCTGCCCAAAATCAGGCAGAGAAGAGAAGGCGGGGCCATCAGCACCAACCAAATTAGGGTCATTTATGGCACTACTTGCGATAGTATCTTCACCTGAATGGACACAATTTGAAATCTATGAATATATAAAAAGCAATTCAATGATAAAAAGTGGCCTTCAAATGATATGAGGCAGTAATTTGAGAAATTTGAAATACATACATAGATCCTCTGTCGAAGTTGATACATCTATTTTTGCCGGCATACTCCTGCTAGGATCAACTGACTTGTCATTAGCAGAAGCTTTTAGGAATTTGGACTGCAAAAGCTTCTTTTCTGTAGGGAAGAAGAATCGGGAAACATAAAGGAATTAAGCATTTGATGGAGAAAAGAGATTGCCTCACAACACTAAGCATATTAACGAGAAATTAGGAAAAGGTAGGAAGGATATTGACAACCAAAGATCACTTCAAGAGTCACAAAAGATTATAATAAAAATAGTTTAGAAATAATAACTTCTGCAGCATTTTGCCCTACTTGGAAGTGACAGAGCCATAAAGCTCCAAAATTTTGTAAGGTTCAAGTCTCAGATCGTTCATCAGAGAAATACAGCCATGAAATAGGAAAGTTTGTTACAAAAGGGAGAAAAAAGGATGACAGATCAATCATTTCCTGTGGAAAGACACCATCTGGGTGCAAAAAGAATTCGAAGAAAAGACAAAATTAACCACAATGACGGAGCAGAGGAATATTTTTAACTCCAGCATGATGAAATGATCTACAGATAAACGAAGTGCTCGCATCTTAATGGTCCTTCCCCTCAATGGCTTGAAGGAGCGAGGCTGCTATAACTTATCCAAAAAAAGGAGCCAGGGTACCATAAATAAACAAAATGAACAGTCAGAAGATACTGTTCATTGGTTTGAAGCAATAACAAAGTACTCGTTGTTGGTACTCGGAAGCTGCTCGTTGGAGTCCTATAGACTCTTTGGACGACTGCTTCCATGAGAATATGCATAATAAGTCCAGCCAATAAAATTATTTTTGGTACTTAATCTTAATCAAATGACCAGGCTGCAGACGTGTTGACCTATATTTCTCCCAAAACGCAACCAACGTTGGGATATTACAGCTAGAATATCACAAATAATTAAGAAATCCGGAACCATTTTGCAAACAGAATAGGCAGTATTACATACTTTTTTTTGTGGCTTATTATGTACTTATTGAACTGAGTGTAATCTCTTTTTTTTAATCGTTTTGAACAGAGTGTGATTAATGATTTTATTTGTGATAGTTGGATGTATTTATCGTTCCTGGGATGTATATTTAAGAAAATTTAAGGCAGTGAAACTTGTCAAAATGACACAGCATATGTGTCCCTGCAGACGCACACTGAATTCCAATAAAAAAAGCAAACTGCTTTTTCTGTACGCACAAGCAGATATAGCCATATCTTACCTTCTTTTAAAGCATCAATTGTTGATTGCAGATCTTGACGATCTTTTTCAAGGCTAGAAATTTTCTTCCTGCAAGAAGATAGAGAGTTAAGTGAGATCAATACACATCTCCATAGATATCTAAAGGTTAATGACAATGGGAAAAAGATTCTACTTTTTTATTCTGATATTCACTACCCACATTCACTTCAACGCTAAAACTTTTATGCCAATACAGATTAGTATGAGATCATATACATGCAGCTGCTCAATATGATTTCCAACTAGTTAATTTCAGAAGCCACGAATTTTTTAGAAGTATCATAAGTAAAAGCAATACATTCTGCCACCATTTGGCATATCTTTTTCATATTCATCAAACAATCAGTATTTCCATTACCAAGAAACAATTAAACCACAACTCACCTCCCTCTTTTTTATTTTTTTGACAAGGTAAATAATTTTATTAAAAGAAGGGGAGAACCCCGTATACAAGCTGTATGCCAACAAAAGAGAACCTACACCAAAACATGGTTCTCAATGAAGAAAACCAGATTATCTATACAAATAGGCACCTCATATGTACACCAAAAAGAAACCAGAGAAAAATTTTACAACTTTACAAAATGAAAAGATGCATGCCCGCTCTAAAAGGGTGGGGAGTCTAAACGACAGGAGGGAGGAAAATGGAGAACAGAAGAAAATGACAACTATAACCAGAACAAAGTTATGTGGAAACATGATGGCCTTAATTAATTTACAGTCAAGCCTCGAACATACTTGAAAGAAGACATTTCAGCTTGTGACTTCTCCAACTCTTTCTCCAGTTTAAGCTCATTAGATCTTAGACGAAGTGCCTACAAAATGTTGTAACAGCATATATAAAGACCAGAAAAAATAATCTATCCCATAATTAAAAAAATTAAAAAAAGAACAAAAGTTACGGTCTCAGCCAATTATCAATAACATTTTTTTACAAACAGAATGGGAGAAAACAAAAAGAAAGAACAGGCACAAAAGAGAGTTCATATTTAGTTGGCAAAGATTCTATATCCCCAGGAAAGAAACACGAAAAAGAAAAAGAGAGAAAAAAGCAACAGCATTCACTTACCTAAAAGGACGGGTAAAAAAGAATACACTAGTTGGACATCTCAATCACCCAAAACTAGCATTATTGATTTAAGTAACTATAAGTTATTAAGTTAACCGTTATCCTTAGACCATCAGAAAGCTGGACGAAAAGACCGGATTTCCCTCTTAACTGCCATAGTATTATATGTGAGAAACATTAACAAGACATCATCTTGGAATACTTGGTAGAAGATAGTTTAAACAAATCAGTGAAATAACGCAAACTGTTTTGCAGACATCTGAAGAAGCCAGTTTCAATTTTCTTTGCAGTTACTTAAACAATCAATTTCTTTGACAAAGAACTATTTTTTTCATACAAAAAATGTGAACTACAAGAATAGCATACGTTTGCAAGAAATGCTGTTACCATTTGAACTGAATAAGTATTAAGTGATTAAACACCTGATGTCTGATAAGGTAAAAATGCTCCAGACATTATGCTCCACCTTAAACAGCTTAAGTTTTGTTTTACATTGAACAAACCCGACTTATAATTCAAAACAAAACAATTAGATAGTGAAACATAAAGTCTATAATTCCTTATTTCAAAGTCAATACAGTCAACTTATTTATACACCATGACTTTCACTAAATTACAATTAAAAATGAAATGACATTACACTAATTCAAGCTACGATGACGAAGTTAACCAAGTTTCAAATTTTAATGTGAAACCAGTAACAAAGAGGAAGAAGTGTTAAATCACTTTAAAGTCAATACATGCCTAACAAATTATATTGATATAGACACGCCTAACAAATTATTTGGGTCAACAGAAGGGAATACTGCAGTTAATTACCTTCTCTTCCAAGCCAATCACTTCGGACGCCAACAACTTGGCGCGTTCATCAGCAGCATTACATTCCAATTGTACATTTGTATATTCCATTTTCACGGCTTCAAGTTCACCCTAGTTACATTGAATTCAATAAAGAAAGCAAATCATATACCTCAAATTACAATAATACTGAAAGCTACTGACTCATCCAGCCATCTGATTACAAAAATTGATGGAAAGAAAAAAGAGCGAGTTTTCCATGTATAGATGGCACACAACTCATCTAAACAAAGACAATAAATGAAATTAGTACATCATATAGCTCCAGAAACCTTGTCCAGAAGATCCTAGATATATGTAACCAGAGTTTAGATGCTCAAGTACATTCTTTTGATAAGTAAGGTGATTAAATACATTCTTCAACAGGTTTTTACAGATACCTCAAAATGTATGCCTCTTGACAAAATTTAAATCTGGAGAACCATTCATCATCAGTTAGGGAATCCGTTACATTTGCCAGACCAAATGTCAGACTATGAGATGGTAAACAAACTTAATGAAGCCAGATCAAAAAAAGTGCGGAACAAGGACTAAGGTTTGATCATGAAAGACAGAAATTTGAGTAAAGAAAAAAACAAATTGATAAATGCTCCCTCTGATTCATTTTAAAAGGTGGTCTTTAACTGCGCAAATAGTTTAAAAAAGAAAGAAAGACTTCCGGTACATATCAAAAGCACCCTCAAAACTTGTGGTCTTAAACATCACATAACATTTCTATGGTTATAAGAGCATGTCATACGGGTAAATTTGGAAGTTTAAAATTTAAAAGTTTCCAAATATAAAAAGGTGTCTTTCTTTTGGAACGGACGAATAAGGAAAAGTGTCATACAAAATGAAACAAAGGGAGTAATAAATACTAGTGTGACATACTTGAGAAGCAACCATGTTAAATTCTTCAACTACCAATCAACTCTCTTGATCATTTAATAAATCATTTGTACTCTAAAGAGTTACAACCATATTACTATTGCACACTCCACAGAAAGGGAAAAAGAAGTAGGAAGCAAAGAAATGGAAGATTCGGATAACCAGTATATATTGCTTCACTTTCTAACTTTTACATAGAGCAAATCAAGTCTGTTAGAAGATAAAGAACGTCTTTAAACTAGTTCTCTTCCAATCTGTATAGTGCTGGATGCTAACTTTTAAGATGTCACATCAACAACCCCAAAACAAATTGATCAGTAATACTTCTTGATATATCAAAGGGAATAAAACACAACAACAACTACGCCTCAGCTACAAAACAAATTGGGGTCAGCTATATGAATCTCCATTTAGGCTCAACTCATGTGATCATCATTACCAAATAAAAATAAAAAGTGAATAAGTCAGATAATAATAATAATAATAATAATAATAATAATAATAATAATAATAATAGTAGTAGTAGTAGTAGTAGTAGACACACGAGACTCAAAATTTCGTGCTAAATAGCGTGGAGGTTCGAGTCCTCTTCCCCTCGAATAGATTCTCTTTTTTTTTCAAAAGGAATGTTGTTATGTTGTTTTCAAGGGTGCACTAATCATAATAATAATAAATATAATAAATAATAATCAAACAGAATAAAACAAACTTTAAAAGGTGCCTAGATGATAAATACAAGTCCTTATAAAAAATGATAATAAATGCAAGTCATCAATAACAACTTCCAGAAGTTCAACATTTCAAATATGTTGCGGAAACAGAACAAGATTGTACAGACCAGATGAACTTTAATCTCCTCCTGCAACTTCTCCATCTCAGCCTTTAGTTGGGCAACAAAACTTCCCTGCAAAAGAAAATACAGGTCATGTAGATTTATTGCAAAATGTAAAGGCACACACATCATTACCAAAAGTGTAAAGATTTTCAAGGAGAGGCCAGCCATATGAACTGGTCATGTAGATGTATTGCAAAATGATTATTAAAAAAAAAAAAAAAAAA